>JADRCD010198410.1:0-26857 GCA_019843815.1 Montemys delectorum | reverse complement strand
GGGGGGGTAGGTGGGCAGGTAGGTGTTTAAAACTAACCTTTGGGGGCTATCCCACCTATGCTAAAGAGTGTAGACAAGAGGGGAAGGAGGAGTGTAGCCATTGTGCCCCATCTGCTGTGCCGTCACACGTCACATGGCCGAGCTTACCCCGGCTGTCTGTATTGGGTGGAGAGAGGTGTGGAAACAGTAGGATCCCAGGAGCTTGATGCCCATCCGGTCGGTGAGTGCTGGGGTCACTGAGAGACCTAAGGAGAGTGACTAGGAAAGCCACCACTCTTGGCCTCTGGCCTCACACCCACATGCGTGAGAGTGCAGGAGAAGAGCCTACCAGGGAAACCCACAGTTTCCCACAGTCCAGTCACCCATGGAGATGGCCCAGTACTGCCAGGAGCCCACTGCCAGGAGCCTGCTGGGACTCTTAGGGCTTACAGCCCGCCATTCCAAGGGGCGGCAACTTAGGCTCCACGAGGGACTTCAGTGGGCACTCACCTGCCATCTCAGCATTTGGAGGTGGAGGCAGGAGGACCATGAACTACTCAGCAAGATGAAATGTGGGTGTACCATGGGGTGTGCACCCCACAGAGGCCCAAAGAGACATGCTGGGTCATGGAGCCTGGAAGTAGGGTATCATGAAGTGCCTGAAGCCCGTTTGACAGCATTTGCCCCACGCTGGAGTAGTTTTCTTTTCAGTTTATTTGTATGAACATGCATGTGTGAGCCATGCCACCCAAGCTGTGGGTCGAAGAACAACTTGTGAGGATCTGTTCCTTCCTTCTATCATGTAGGTTCCAGGGACCGAAGTCATCAGGCTTGGCAGTGGGGTCATCATCAGTGAGCTATCTCCCTGGATCTTAATTTATTTATTTATTTATTTATTTATTTATTTATTTATTTTGGTGTGAGGGTCACACCAGGGACTCTGCCTCTGCCCCACCCTACCCTAGAAGCATCATTGTGTCTTGCTTTCTTTCAAGAGGGACTGCTTTGTAATCCAGGCTGGCCTCACACCCTTGGTGGTCCTGCCTCCACCTTCCAAGTACAGGCATTACAGGTGTGTGCCCCCGGCGTGGCTAGTGCCTTTTAAATCCTGATTTCTGACTCCTGTGCCAACCTTGCTAAATGCTCAACGGACACAGGAGGAGACACGTGCGGTCAGGGAGACTTGCCCCACTAAGGAATGCTGGGCCAGCCACACTACCACCTGCCTGGTCCCTCATCCATCACTGTGTCAGGGGTGTGTCATCAAAGGTGGCCCCAGCACATGCCTCTTCACATCTGCAGTGAAAGAGTATTCCAGATGGCCAGCCAAGTGTGCTGGTCACCTTTGCTGGAATTTACTTGTAGAAGTTCTTCCCCAGAAGTCATCTGTGAAGTCCTTGAGGCTGAGGCAAGGCCTGGTCTGCCTCCTAGGCAGAGGCATCTCCCTTCTGTGGACCTGGCACCTGCTTCTGACCTGCTGTGGTGGCTTTGCACCTTTGACTCTGAGTCACTCAGCAAACCCACTTCCCAGCAGGGAGAAGCTGAGGGTTGGGGGATCACAACTGCTTTGCTCAGGCTCCAAGGGTGAGGCCCACACTGGAGTGCGATCCTGCAGGCCTGCACCTCTCCTCTGCCAGCTTTTGGCTGGTGTGACAGTGGCCTGCCAACAGGATTAAAGTGGGGGGGGGGGGAAGAGGCAGGAGCATACCTCAGGGGCCAAGCAGTGGCCAGGCATGCTGGTCTGTATGTCATCTGCTCGAAGGGGCTACTGCTTGTACAAAGCCCCATATTACTGGGACCTGCCAAAAAGGTTCCCACCTCCGCTCGGGAACACTGGAGCGCCAGGGTGAACAGTGTGTGTGTTTGCTCACCTCACCCCTATGATGGGTCCTGTTGTCCCGTTCACAAAGTGGGAAACTTGAACTCCTACAAAGGGCAATGCCTGAGCCTACCTTGCCAAAGTGAAGGGGACACAAATCAAGCCCAAGGTTACGTAGGTGCCGGCGGCACGGTGCAAATGCAGCATTTCCACCGTGGCAGAGAGCTCTCCTGGGTGGTGCTGTGCTGGGGAGAAGCAGCCCCGCCAGCCCTCAGAGGCTCTGACCTGTCTGGAGTGACAATCTGCCATCATCCAGAGCCCAGAACTCCCAGAATTCATGTGGCCACAGGACCTTCGAACACCCATAAACGATTCTTCCTGGCCCCTAAACATGAGTGAAGGTCTTCCACAGCCTGTGTTGTCCCACATGCCACCCTGATTGGGAATCTAAATTTCTCTTCTCGTTCTGTACCCAGATTGCCTTGGGTCCCCGGTGTTCACGCCCATCAAGGCAGACATAAGCGGTAACATCACCGTAAGTATCCAAACCGGGCATCTAAACCATCTCTGCCCAGTTCCTAGCCTGAGAATAGAGCCGAGGGAAGGGGCACATGGAATTCTAGCCCCAGTCAGGCCCCATTGCGCCGCATGCAGTCCAGGATCAGCTGATACTCAGCCAAATAAGAATTCAAGAGATGGAGAAGGGCTGGTGGGGTGGTTCAGTGATTAAGAACACTGGCTGTGCCAGGCAGTGGTGGCACACACCTTTTATCCCAGCACTTGGGAGGCAGAGACAGGAGGATTTCTGAGTTTGAGGCCAACTTGGTCTACAGAGTGAGTTCCAGGACAGCAAGGACTACACAGAGAAACCCTGTCTCAAACAACCCTGCTCTCCCAAGGTTCCTAAGTTCAATTCCCAGCACCACATGGTGGGTCATGACCATCTGTATGCCCTCTTCTGGCATACAGGTATACATGCAGACAGAGTGCTCAGACATTTTTATAAAGGACAGGTTGGGGGGGGGGGAGATATGGGGCAATGGTCGTCTTAGAAAATGTAGACCTGAGTTAGGACGCTAAACTTAGGCATAAAATCAGGGCTAGGTGGTACAGAAATAACCCCAGTGCTGGGGGAGTGGAGAGAAGTGGATCCTTGATGGTCTCCAGCCAGTGAGTAAGAGAGGCTTAAACTATAAAGATGGAGGGCTGGCAAGATGGCTCAGTGGTCAAGGATGCTTGCTGCTCTTTGGTTCCTAGCACCCACACCGGGCAACTCTCAATTGCCCATAACTCCTGTGTTGGGGATCTGGTGCCCTCATCTGGCCTCCATGGACACTTACATGTGTGCTGTTACTGTCTTCACACACACACACAGGAGGAGCTTGAAGCTCAGAGTGGTGGGTAACTCACTTAAAAGTTACACAGCAAGAAAGTACAGAGGCGGGATTCACGCTCAGCCAGTCTCATCTGGCGCCAGTTCAGGGGATGTTTAACCTGGACAGTTTTGAAGCCTTTTGCCTGTGTCTATCCCTCTTCACTGTGGGATGTCATGTCTCTGATGTCTGTGACAGTGCCAGCAACAGTGAGAAGACACGGATGGCTTCTAGAGCCAGCCTGGCTCGAGCCCAAACCTGTGACCTTCAGCACATGACCTTTGATGTTATTACCCTTTTGCCATGTCACTACCTGGAGCCTCTGTGTCCTAATCCATTGATTGGGCATTGAGAGTGATATCAGGGTCCTGAGTGGCGCTCGTACCTGGGAGGCAGATGGCTGTACACATAGAGTGGGACATTCTGACCAGTGTCTGCCAGACAGGCTGTGATACGGGAACCCCTCTGCTCCATTCTAGAAAATCAAAGCTGTATATGACACCGACCCAGCCAAGTTCAAGACCCTGCAGAACATCCTGGAGGTGGAGAAGGGGATGTATGGGGCGGAGTGGCCCAAAGTGGGGGCCACGCTGGCACTGCTGTGGCTGAAAAGGTGAGGGGCTTGGGGGCGTGGCTGGGCTGTGTTCAGTGGGGTGGTCTAACACTGATAGCTGCAACAGACTTCCCTGTTGAGGTGCGACTCCTGCTGGTTGGCATTTCCCTGTGCTAGCCCCAGAGGTGACAGAGGAGGGGCATGCTCCCTCCTTAGGCTCCTGCTCAGTCCTTTATGCCCCTGACAGTTTCACAGACGATGAGACAGATATGGCATCTCCTCGTCATGGAGGAGCCCATGGGGGCATTTGGAGGTCAAGTCACAATCCAGGTCGTCTGAGCTCTGAGCACAGTGGTGCAGGCTGAGTACTGCACAGAGGTAGCCATATTGTACATGGGCAAATTTATGTATTAATGAGTCAGTCAGTCTGTCTGTCTCTCTGTCTCTGTCTCCCTCCCTCTCTCTCTCTCCCTCTCTCTCTTGTTTTTTTTTTTTTTAAGATTTATTTATTTATTACACATCAGATCTCATTACAGATGGTTGCTGGGATTTGAACTCAGGACCTTCAGAAGAGCAGTCAGTGCTTTTAACCACTGAGCCATCTCTCCAGCCCCCTTGTTTTGTTTTTTTGAGGCAGAGTTTCTCTGTGTGGCCCTGGCTGCCTGAAACACACTTCGTAGACCAGACTGGCCTTGAACCAGAGACCAGCCTGCTCTGCCTCCTGAGTGCTGGGATTAAAGGCGTGCACCACCACACTTAAAGGCTTTTGTGAGCCTCTTGACCAAAATACTGTAGGTGTTCGAGTTTGCATAGATAGGTGTGTCCCTGCTTTGATGCTTTTCAATTGTCTACTAGCTCCAGGCTTCATCCTTTAAGCCATGGGAGGCCACAAGGACCCAGAATAGGCTCTGCTTAGAGCACACTGCCACAGGCTGGAGTTGAGCTGGGTCAACCCATTGCTTAGGAGCTGAACTGGCCTAGGTTACCTAAGGAGAGTGTTCCCCTGTACACCAACTGCAGTGGGCCCTGGTACTGAATGGCTGTCCCCTTGGACCGCAGGGGCCTGCGCTTCATCCAGGTGTTCCTGCAGAGCATCTGCGATGGGGAACGGGATGAGAACCACCCCAACCTCATCCGAGTAAACGCCAACAAGGCCTATGAGATGGCCCTGAAGAAGTACCATGGCTGGCTGGTGCAGAAGATCTTCAAGGTGAGCGCCAAGGGCAGGAGGACTCAAGTTCCCTCCACTGCGCTCCTTTTCCCGGGAAGGGCTCACCTGTGCTTTGGGGTGGGGCTGTCAGGCTGGAAGGCTTAAAGAAGAGATAGTAAAAGGCCTTCCAAATGTCCATGGCTACCCTGCCCGTCACGGTGCCCTCTGACTACCCCTCCTTCCCCAGGAAGCCCAGGCTCTGACAGGAAGGGTCCCAGGGCAGGCTGGGGCCAGTCAGGAAGAGCAGGTCATGAGGCAGGAAGTATGGCCTCTTCTGGGTCTCCTACCTGAGCATGTCTGGGATCAGCGGGTCATCTTGAGCATCCCAGTGTTGCTGCAATGTCTTCCTTCAAAAGCCCTTGCAAGCCAGGCAGTGGTGCGCACGCCTTTAATCCCAGCACTTGGGAGGCAGAGGCAGGCGGATTTCTGAGTTTGAGGCCAGCCTGGTCTACAGAGTGAGTTCCAGGACAGCCAAGGCTACACAGAGAAACTCTGTCTTGAAAAAACAAAACAAAAACCAAAAGCCCTTGCAAGCCCTCCTCAGTAACGACCATGTCTGGGTACCCCACCCCCACCCCCCCCCCCCCCCCCCCCCGCTGCCTGCAAGTGCACCACTAGTGGGCGCTGTTTCACACTCCACCCTCTGATGACCTCAAAGTCCCAATGTTCAGCAGTGGGCTTGGGCCTGGCTGGCAGCTTCACCTCTTCCCAGAATGGTCGTAGAGCACAGGAGTTCTGAGCCAGCCCGGGCAACATAGTCAGATCCCATGTCAGAAACAAACAGTGAGCGCCTGGGAGCCTGCCTCTGAGTCTCATTGGCCTTACGGCTTGCATGAGTGTGAAGCTGACCCTACCCTGGGTTCTGCACCAGCCGTGTGCAGCACGTAGCCCAGGCTAGGGACTCAGCGCAATTACTCCATTCATGGTAGATCACGATGGATCGTTGCAGGCCTTGGTGTTTTATTTGGTTGTGTCCTTTTTCTCTGGCACTAAGGGTCTGTGAATTTCTGGTTCTCTGCCTTCTGAAGTATTGAAGCATGCCCCCAAATTTAGCCACATTTCACCTTTAAGGACAGACAGATGCATGCCTGGTGTTGTGCTAAGAATCTTGTGCTGTGGAATGTTTCACCCTGCCTCCCCAGTCATTTTGTGTATGGTTTTGTGTTTTTGAGACACAGTCTAACTGTGTAGCCCTGGCTGACCTGGAACTCACTTTGTAAACCAGCCCGGGCCTCGAACTCACAGAGATCTTCCTGGCTCTGCTTCCTGAGTGCTGGGACTGAAGGTGTGTGCCACCTTGCCTGGCCACGCCTCCCTAATCTTAACACAAGCAAGCAAATTGGATGTAGCTATGTAAGTTACTCAGGGCCACACTGAGGTCTGCACACAGGTCCGCCTGTACCCCAGGCTGGTGTCCTGCTGCCCCTCACAGTGGAGGGGAGACATACTTCCCTTTTCTCTTCTCTTCCAACACCATGAGCAGAGAGACTTGCCCAGCACTGGTCAGGGGTGGCCTTGGTGCCCAGTGTGCGAGCCTGGTCCCTCCCCACTAACACTATGCCTGCCTTCCCTCCTGGCTGTCAAGGCCGCCCTGTACGCAGCACCGTACAAGTCCGACTTCCTCAAGGCACTCTCCAAGGGGCAGAACGTGACAGAGGAGGAGTGCCTAGAGAAGATCCGCCTCTTCCTGGTCAACTACACGGCCACCATCGACGCCATCTATGACATGTACACCAAGATGAATGCGGAGCTTGACTACACAGTGTAGGCGCCGGAACACACAGCCTGACTCGGGCACAAGCAACCCCATCACTGTGAATCAAGCTGGGATCCCCAGCTCAGCGCTGCCCTGCCAGCCTGAGTCTGCAGGGGGCGGCCTTAGCTTGTTAGAGGTCTTTTGTTTTCTTGTTTTTTGTTGTCTTGGCCTATTCTAATGGAGCAATAAACACCTTCCCCAGCTGCCCTGGCAGAGCCACCATCCTTCCAGTGTGGTTAAAACCAATTAACTTGCTAACGATGAATTCCTAGGGTTTTGTCTTTTCCTCCCCTACCTAGCTCAGGAGGAACCCAGCTCAGGGGAGACAGACACCTCACTCAGCAAAGAAGCCTGGTCCATCTGGCCCAAGGGTGTCTTAGGTGTTTGGGGGACTGTGGAGTCTGATGGAAGTTCAGCAGGCCCTATTGTGGCGTCTGTTTAAAAGGCAAGCTGGCAGGAGCCTTGCAGGGGCTCCCACATCTGGTGTAACCAGCCCTGTTCTCTCTCTCTCTCTCTCTCTCTCTCTCTCTCTCTCTCTGTCTTTTGTCAGACAGGTTTGTTGTTTTTTTTTTCCTGAAATGTACCAGCAAGCCTTTTCAAACGACTGACTAGGCACACCACACAGGTGACCCTATGTGACTGTATTTGCATTCTTCTGCATAATTACTTTCTTCAGGGTTGTCTCCTGCAACCTAAGAAACTGCCTGTCATGGGAGCCCTCCAGCTGCGGAGACCCAGGAAACTGCCTTGCCTTAACCGTCCTTCTGGAGCTAAAAGAGCTATGTTTTTTAAAGTATTGGGGTAAACACACCCTGAAAGAATTTATGTATGTTTTAAAAAAAAAACCCAATGAGGAACAATTGGTGATTTTTATGCAGAAACTAATCTTAATAAATGAATCTATATTTTGAAATCACATCTGCATGTATCCATGGCTCTTGATTCTTCTATTTTCTGCATCAAAGGTTCCAACTGAGGTCTGTGATAGTTAACTCCTGGGAAGAGGGAACCTCAGCTGAGGAAGTGTCTTCTAATAGGCCTGAGGGCAGGTCTCTGGTGCACATTCTTGACTGCTAATTGATGCAGGAGGGCCTGCCCACCTTGGGTGCTGCCATCCCCAGACAGGAGGGCCTAGGCTGTACAAGAAAGCTAGGAGTAAGCGGTGTTCCTCTGTGGTCTCTGTTTCAGTTCTGTCTCAGGTTCCTGCCTTGATTTCGGTCTGTGATGGACTGGCCTGTAAGCCAAATAAATTACACACACACACACACACACACACACACACACACACACGGCCATTTTGGTCAGAGGTTTGGCTGTAGCCACAGAAAGCAAACTAGAACAGGGACCCTTCAAACAAATCCTTCAAGGACCTGTATTCTGGTGTGACTCAAAAAAATGCAACTGGTGATCAGATAAAGAGAGGTTTCACAGGAAAGAAAAAAATCACATACGTGATTTTTGAAACACTGGGAGCCAGAACTGGTGGCATGTAGCTGCAGCCCCAGCACTTTAGAAGCGAAGATAGGAGGATTGTGAATTCAAGGCTACATAGCAAGACTTGAGCAAGAAATGAGGGGGGAGAGAATCATGATTCTCAATAGGAGCTGAAAAATGAACACCCCTTGGCTAGATTGAGGGGAGGGTGTGTTCTTCGTTTGCCTTGGTTTCTGCCCAGCTCTCGGGCCAAAAGCTGATTCTTTTTCTGATACTGGGGTTACAAGGAGAGGGAAATGTTTTTCTTGACCTCTGGACAGTCTTAGTTGTACAAGGTGGGTCAGTGCCCAAGAAAGATGCAAGTCCCCAGTTTGGAAGGCTGGTCTTGGCCAAGGCCAAGGGCTGGAGGAAGCCTATGAGGCTGTTCACTTCTCCTACTTCATGATGTGTTCTGACCACCGAAACTCAGGATGCTGCTGACCTTCCTACACTCCGATTGCTTTCAGAGCTTGCTAGAGACTGAATGCCCTGTGTCTTCCTTCTAGCTCCAGTGTACTGCAGTGAGGTCGGGAGGGCCAGCTTCTGTCACTCTGGGCACCAGCTAGGAGATTCTGAGCCCAGGGACAGGTGTCTAGCTCATCCCCGTCATTAGGGCACTGAATTCTTCCTGGGGCAGGGAAAGAAAGAACGAATGTTGAGCACAGACTGTATACCACGCCCGGCCAATGTGCTTCAAATTATCAGTTCACCTGGGGGTGTCAGGAGCCCCACTTACCAGAGGAGAAAACAGCCCTGTCCCCCAGGGGACTCCTATCTGATTCCATCCCCCACCCCCATAGTGAGTCCATGGTCCCCGCCAAAAAACTCCAACAGCCCCGAGCTTGCTGGACCTATTTGCTTGTTGAATCACTCACTTACAATGCCTGGTCTAAACTCTGTTTGCTTGATACCGACGACAGACTGAAGCTCCCTCCATGCCTCAGGCCCCAGTTTCCTGATCTGTAACGCCGAGGTCTTACCAGGCTTAAAGCTTAAATGTTACCGCGGTTTCTGCAAGGCAACTGCAGCGGTTTCGAGCTGCTTAGAGAGAGTGTTAAAACTGCACCCCATGTGGAGGGCATGTGAGGTGTAAAGTGCAGAGCTCCCCTCTGGTACCAACTGGCTGAGAGAGCCGTGCCCGCAGTTCTCGCGTGTCCGGTAGGTGGTGCTGTCCGCACGCCTCTTTGCTGGGGAGCCAGGGGCGGGGCCTGCCAGCTCCTCCTCCACGCTCGTCAGACGGCCACGCCCACAGTGGACGGGCACAGTCAGCTTCCGCATTCTGACTTGAGGCTTACGAATGTCCTCACTGGTGGCCGCTGCTGCACCATCAGCACCTGACAGTTCTTCTGTCGGTCTCTCTGCACGCCTCTCTGTGCCCCAGTTTCCCCCACGTGTACACTACAGAAGCATCTTTACTTTTCAGGATCATGTAAAATACCGTCTGGAAATGCTTGACACAAAAATAAGTAAGTAAATAAATAAAAAGGGCTGGAGGGATGGCTGTTATTCCCAGTCCTCACATTTAGAGTGACAGCCGTCTGTAATTCCAGTTCCATGGGATCTTACGCTCTCTTTTGAACTCTCTGGGCACTGTGGGGCACGTGGTGCACACATATATACGGAGGCAAAAACACTCATATAGTAAGATAACTTTTTAAAAAAATTAATAAAATGTCTGGTGCATGGGAGATGGTCAACACTCACCTTTGCTAATATATAAATTTTTTTATTTATTGTGATTCTGATACCTGGCTGGAGCTCCTCAAGGGACAACCTAGCCCCAGTGTAATTAGCTAACCCTCAACACGTTCACTTCTTGTTCTTTAACCACACAGCAGAGCTCAGGCTGTCACATCAGCCTAGGATGCAGGATTTCGATGGCACACGCCTTTAGTCCCAGCACTGGGGAGGCAGAGGCAGGCAGATTTCTGAGTCTGAGGCCAGCCTGGTCTACAGAGTGAGTTCCAGGACAGCCACAGCTATATAAGGAGAATTTATCTCAAGATAGACAGACAGACAGACATTCTAGAAAGTGTCTTGCAATCTGGCTGCTATTTCTCCCTCTTCTCAATGTGTTGTGTGACTCTGGGCAAGTCACTTCTTTCCTTGGGGCCTCTGTTTTGTCATCTTGAAATGGGGGACTTCTCGGTTCTGTTCACCGGAACGGACACCTACGCCCAGAGAACAGTATCTGGCTTGTCCTAGCTATGTAATGACATCAGTCCTCAGCCTTTGTCCTGGGGCGGGGGGGGATCACACATGCAAGAGGCTCATTGCAGAACTGAGCCCCAGAGAAGGCTACTTGGTAACTGACCCTAGGTCATTCCTTGATCGGCGATGATTGCCTGGAAAGAGACCTTCATCTCCTGTTTACTAAGCATCTGCCCTGTGCAAGACCCTGACATAGGCTCTGGGAATCCTGCAACAAGGCCCAGAGGCAGGCGTCCAGCCCCTGCCCCAGAGCAGAGAGAATCACTAGGTCTGAGAGTAAATGGCAGACGGGACGGTGTCATGGCGATCATTTATGGAGTCCTGATTAAACCTGGGAGCTGGTTGACTCGGAACTCTCTGCAGAGACCTTAGAACTGAAACCCGAGCAGGTTACATACAGCAAGAGGCTGGTGATAGCTACTGCAGTGGCCCCGGAAAGGAAGGGGCATCTGTCTTTCCAGGTAGCGCAGGGGACAAACACCAGGTATAATGCTCTTACACACTGGGTGAGTTCTACCACTTGCACTAGGAGTTGGTATGTACTAGGGACCGAGAAAGTCCCATGTAGCCAGACCCTGATCGTCCAGGGAAGATGTCACCCATAGGTGCTGAGTTTACCAGGAGGGCTTGGCCTCTTGTCAAGAAGAGAGAACTGTTCTAGTGAGAAGACAGCGACAAAGTTTTCACTGTAAGCAGCTCTTGGCCAGACGCTCAAGGAGGCCCCTGTTATGGACCCTGGAGAAGCTATGATATTCCCCATCATAACAAGCACCTGGCTCCATCTGACTGGATACCGGCACCAGGCACCAGTACTGCCTGCCTTCATGGTCGGACCTGGTGGGTGGGGGTGGGGTGTGTTCCAAGTCGTGGTCTTGGTGCTGGGACTAGATGTACAGCTCAGTCACTAGAGTGCTCTTCAGGCAGGAAAGCCCATTGTCTGGAGGTGGTGGCTGGCACACGTCTGTTATCCCAGACTTGAGGGGTGGGGTAGAAGCAGGAGGACTGGAAGTTCAAGGTCATCCTCAGCTACATAGCCAGTTCAAACCAGAATATCTGAGACCTCGTCTCCAGACAACCGCCCTAGCCCTTGCTTTAGGCACATCTCACAAACCTTCATCCACACCAGCAGCCAACCCAGGGACCCCAGTAACGAACCCCTAAAGTCCCTCTCTGAAGTATCCCCTGGGCAGCTGCGGTTAGGCCACACCCACAGGCTGCCAGGCCAGCTGCCCAGAGGAATGGCATCACACCCAGAGGCTAAGCCCTGCAAGTGGCTGTGCCCATGGTAACGGTCATTTGAGGAGACGGGCTTCCACCCCACCTGGCCTCAGGTTTCTGCCCTAGGGAGAATTCCAGAGGAGCCAGATTGAAGCTGGGTCTTTGGCAGGGCGGAGCCTCCAGTCTCTGGGAAGGAAGCCAGCTCTCTTCAGGACCAAGGTATACAAACCACTCCATTGTCTCCAGCCTCCGTGTGTCTCCATGGCTTTTGGGAAGAGATGGGGGTGTGACTTCACAGGGAGCCCATTTGATCCTAGCCTAGGCTGTGTAGCTCTGGGTAGATGCCTTTGCCTCTCTGGGTATTTATGCTTCCTCTCCTGTATTCATGAGGAGTTCGAGAGGACAAAGGTCTACACAGTGCCTGGCTCACAGCAAGTACTACATAAATGCACATTTCTTAGACCTAGAGTACGTGTGTGTGCACATGTGAATATATACACTCTATTTACATTGCTGAAAGGAGGTAATTTATACATTTAAAATTAAGCAAAGCAGGGGCTTGGTGGTTAAGAGCACTGACTGCTCTTCCAGAGGTCCTGAGTTCAGTTCCCAGCAACCACATGGTAGTTCATAACCATCTGTAATGGGATCTGATGCCCTCTTCTGGTGTGTCTGAAGACAGCTAGTGTGTGTGTGTGCACGCGCGCGCGCGCATGTGTATGTATATGTATATCTTTTAAAATATATATATATCTTTTAAAATTTCAGGTTAAGAATGAAGCAGGAGTGTATGTGGTCTGGTTGCTCCCCTGAAAGGAATTCCTTTCATGAGCTGGGATGCTGCTCACTTGAAGCCCTGGGTTCCATTCCCAGCACCACATAAGGCAGGCTGGGGAGTAGGTCTGCGATCCTAGCACCCAGGAGGGTCGACGTTCAAGGTCATCTTCAGCCTCCTTGTGAATTTGAGGCCAGCCTGAATTAGAAACTGTCAAAAAGGAGGAGGAGGAGGAGGAGGAGGAGGAGGAGGAGGAGGAAGAGGAGGAGGAGGAGAAAAGGAAAAAGAAAAGAAAGAAAGAAAAGAACTTCCTTTTGTAGATGAAATGGAAACGGTACATTTTGATGAGGTCCACTGTTCGTTTAGATTTGGGGCTGACTGAGGAACTTCTATGGTCATACTCAGTATCACAGACATTCTGGCCCTGAGTGAGCAGCTGTCCCTTTGCTGCATTTAACATCCTTGTTTGAGGAAAACATCTCTCCCCTGGCAACTTTGGTTTTTTTGTTTTGTTTTGTTTTGTTGTTTTTTTCAGTTCTGCTCAAGTTTCTCCAGTCAGGGAAAGCAAGCCAAACCCTGGGACAGGTTTCTCCCCTTTTCTTGGCTTCCTAATTAATTTTTTTCTATACTTACCCTCTGTCTCACTCTCTCTCTCTGTCTCTCTGTCTGTCTCTGTCTCTGTCTCTGTCTCTGTCTCTGTCTCTGTCTCTCTCTCTCTCTCTCTCTCTGTGTGTGTGTGTGTGTGTGTGTGTGTGTGTGAGTCTGTGAGTACCACATCCATGCTTCAGATGTCTTCAGAGGCCAGAAAAGGGCATCAGATGGATACCCTGAAACTGGAATTACATGCAATTGTCAGCTGCTATGTAGGTGCAGAGAACTGAACCTGAGTCCTCTGAATGAGCAGCCAGTGCTCTTAACCGCTGAGCCATCTCTCCATCCCAATTTCCCCTTCTCATTTAGTTCTGGCTTTGCCCTTAATTCAGGGAACTACTAGCGGCCCCCAGGGACCTAGTCACTAGCCCTGGGCTTGGTGCAGGGCAGGATTTGGGGGTTTCCAGGGAAGAGAGACTGGGGTTGGGAGTGGGGAGAGACACGGGTGGAGTAGTAAGGGGAGGGAGGGAGATACCTAGTCAGCAACATTTTCAATTACCATCTGTAAAGTAGGGACACTAAAGCCGGGTCACAGGGTCACAGGGTCACGGGGTCACAGAACTGCATCTGGTCCTGGAAAACCTTGAAACTGGTCGTGTTGGGACCAAATTCCTTAGAGTCTCTCGTGGAATAATGGTATGGTTTTCAAGGACACACCAGAAACCAGCATGATGAACTACAGCACTCTACTGCCCAACTTAGTCCGTGTGGGCACCCTCTGAGACATTTCTACCAAAGCAATTTGCCAGATGGCAGCTTTCTCAGCCTTAGCCCACCACTGAGTGTGACTGTCTTTACTGAGCAGTTACAAAATACAAAGGCCACTACCCAAGCTGTGTGAATGCTATTATATTCAACACCCCCTTGCCCCCCTGCATCCACCAGGTAGGGAGGTTACCATCCCGTTACACAGGAGAGGGAAGCCAGACTGGGCCAGGCAGGCTCACCACTGCCAGGGTCACACAACTTAGAAGGATGGTAGAGCCACACCAGGTACTGTTTGACACCAAAGATCAGCTTTTTCTTCTAATCTCTTCCTACACGAGTCAGGTGGTACAGCCATCTTCTGTATATTCATACATACGAGGACACCTCACAGTCAACTCTACAGGATTTCGTTGCTCTAAAAACAAATCCCAATCCCCTGCCACCGCCGTGGCTCCATTTCTTGCCCTCCCTCCAGCCCTGCGGCCTCAGCTACTACTCTGTCTCTACTGAGTCCGTTACTTCCCAAACATTCAGCCATAAAATGGACAACCTTTCAGATCTGCCTTTCTCACTTAAAAAAATTACATTTATTTATTTTTGTGTTTTCACACATGCCAGCACACGAGAGGGTGAAAAGACAACTTGCAGAGATTTTCTGCTTCTACTGTGTGGATCCTCAGGAGTGGTTGTCAGGCTGTTGCCCACTCTTGTATGACAGAGACGTCTACACAGGTCTACTCACCCCAGACAGGAACCCCAAGACCCACCAAAGTCTAACTTGGTGAACCAATAAGTTTTATTGGAGTTCCTTACAAGAGCTGTCTCAAAGACAGTTGCATCACCAAAGCCCACAGCAGCATGGGTGATAGCTCCCAAGGCTGGGGTCACACTGCCCAGCCTGCAGGCAGCTCTGGTGCTTTCTGCTTCTGCCAGACAGCTGGTCTTGTCTCATTCTTCTTCACAGTTCAGTTTCTCTGAGTCGTCTTTGCAGCTTGGCTAGGCTTACTCTGGCAGGGAGGAGCCTAGTGAATCTTTTCAGCTTCAGGAACTTTCTGAAGCTATTTGAGTTGTTTACCTTCCTGTCTAAGGAGCTTCCCTGCCACATGGAATGTTTCCATCTCAGAGAAAACTGTTACATGACACCCACTGAGCTAGAGGGCCATCCTCACTTTTTGAGGTTCTTTATGGAAGAATGGAGTTGAAAGCTTTATGGAAGGATGAATTGGTGGTGTCCGGTTTCCACTCAGACTACTACTCCCTTGAACAGATGTACCGGGCCTGATTCATCCATTTAGCATCTGGGTTACTTTTAAGCTGTTTTGAATGACACTGCTCTGAACACTCTCTAGTGTTTTTACCAGACACAAGCTTTCGGTTCCCTCAGCTGTGTCCCTTGGAAATGGAATTGCTGTGTCATGTGTCACTGTGTACTTAACATTTGAGGAACTAGCTGCTGGTTTTCCACATGATCTAGATGTCCAAAGCCTCGCTCTGCAGCCCTTTCTGTAGAGACCATGTTCCTGCTGGCTGTGCTCTGCCGAAGGGTCTGCGGCTTGAGTTCAAATTCTCCCAGTGATGGCGTCTTCCATAAGTGGCCTCTTGGCTCTTTCCCTCCTAGGCTGGCAGGCGGTGTCTTGGGCTGGTGATGAGTCAAAGCCTCACTGTGACAACTGTCACGTGAGGTACAATTATCTTGTTCTGTAACCTGGTCCTCTTGAATCTCTGTAGCACATGACACTTGGGCCTGGCATACACAAGGCACCCCATAAGCACAGGACACAAGCCCTCCACTGCTGTCCAGGAGCCCCCGGAGGAGGAGTGGTCTGTCCCATCCTGGAGCTGTGTGGGATTCAGGACTGACACGTCCCCCTGAGGCTCTATGGGACCCCCTGACACTAATGGCCTCCATGTTTCTCCCTGCAACCCCTCCCCCCCCCCCCCAGCAAAAGGTGTCTCTGCCTGCTGTCAACAGCCTCTTTTCTTTCAAGGTAGAGGCAGGAGGGTCACCAGTCCAACAGGGGTCCTGAGGTATTCAGTGCCCCCTAGCTTGTGTTTGCCGGGTACCTCACCAGACGGCTCTTTCTGCTTCCCTTGATGCTACAAACAAACCCTGTTCTCCTGAGTTTCCACTTCCCATTCCTAAGTATACCCAGTGTTTGCCAAGGTCACCATTTTAAAAAATGACTGTACTTATTTTATGTGTATGAGTGCTGTATCTCCATGTACCTACATGTCAAGAGAGGGCATCAGATCTCATCACAGATGGTTGTGAGCCACCACGTGGTTGCTGAGAATTGAACTCAGGACCTCTGGAAGAGCAGTCAGTGCTCTTAATGACTGAGCCATCTCTCCAGCTCCAAGATCACTACTTTGAATGTAGTGTGTGTGTGTGTGTGTGTGTGTGTGTGTGTGTGTGTATGTGTGTGTATGAGAGAGACCATCTATGTATGTGTGTGTGTGTGTGTGTGTGTGTGCGTGTCTGTGTCTGTGCTGGGTTTGGAACACAAAGACTCCCCCACACTAAGCAAGCCCTCTACCCCAGCCTGTCTTGCTTCTAAGAACACAGATCAGTGGCCTTGGTGACATTCAGACTGTGCAGCCACTCACACCCTCTCAGTCCACTGCCTCTACACTACCCAATGAACAAGAACTTCACAGACCCAGGGTCTACTAACCCAGACTCCATCAGTCGGACTCTCGCTGTGTAGCCCAGGTTGGCCTCAGCCATCCCAGTGCTGGGATTGGACACCTTGTGAGAAGCCAGAGGTCGGCCTCAGGAGTTTCTCAGGGTCATCCACCTGTTTTTCCAGCAGGGTCTCTCACTAGCCTGGAATTCACCAAGTAGGCTAGGCTAGCTCGCTAGCGAGCCCTGGGGATTTGCCTGACTCTACTTCCTCAGTACGTGAGACCGTGAGTATGTGGAACCACATCGGAAATTTTTAAAAATCTGGATTCTGGTGGCTTGTAAAAGCATCTGCGAGTGCCAGGTGTTGACCCTGTAGACTAGATTCAGGGTCCTCTTGATGAAGAACCCAGAGCACCCATGTAGGGGCTCTTACCTAATCTGTGGCAGGATTTTTATCCAGGTGTCCCATGTAGCTGTCAATCACCAGCCCCCTAGCCCAAGCCACAGCATCTTTTGCCTGGGAGCCTCAGTTTACCAATCTGTGAGATGGGGCTGGGCGAGTAAGGCAATTACTGAAGGCTTTCTCCTCCGACCCTGAGGAACAAACAAGTCAGCCTCTTGGATGACGCCTTGGTTCCGGCCCAGCTTCAGGCTTCCTGTGAGCGTGCGCACCCCTCACGACTCTGCCAGACAGCCGCCTGCTCACTCTCTTGGAGACCATGGCCACCCAAATAGAGATGTTCTTTCCCCACCCTGAGGCAGCAGCTTGCGGAGGCCCACCCTCCTCTACCGGCCTGTTTCCCATCTGTAAGCCGGCCCGGCTCACCTCAGGCTCAGCTAAAAGAGGTTTACTTGATGATGCCGCCCCACTACTACAAACACGCAGCTTAATTAGTGAGTTAACTATTAAGACTTGTTATTGTCGCCATGTTGGCTTGAAGGCGTTGCTTATGTTTAGGCCCCTTCAGTTCTTCTTCCCCACCCCGACCCCCAACCCCACGCTGGCCAGCTGTTTGGCCCGGACTGCGCTGTGGGCAGACTGAGTAAGGACCGCGAGGATGTCCCTAGGCTCACCATGGCAGTCCCCTCCCAGCGCCCCCAGCACAGGAAAAGGAACGGGGACTTTAGGGGCTCTGTGAAGACCTGGTGCCCCTAGCATCTTCCGGCTGATGGCTGATGGCTAGGTGGAGCTTCAGAGTGGAGACTCTGAGGTTCAGACATAAGGAGAGCGGTGGCCTGGTGGGTGGAGAGTGGGTGGGTGGCAGGGAGGCCTCTCCAGTGCGGGGTGTGCCTCGCGGGCTTTTCTACCAGCCTTGATGGGTGTGAGCTGCCGGGCAAGCGGGCTCCCGGGCTGGGCAGGCGACGGTCAGGGCGCAGGAACCAGGGATGAATGGAAGAGCGAGGCACGGAGCCAGGTGGCGGCGCGCAGGCCGGGGAGGACCCTGGGGTGGGCGGGCGCGGGTGGGCGGGACCCCGCGGGGCGGCGCGGCCAAAGCGCAGCGGGAGGAGATCGCGGCGGGATCAGGAAGCGGCGGCGCTGCGCCCGCGTCCCGAGGTGAGTGGGGTCGCCCTGGGGAAGGGGCCCCCGCAAGGTCCCGGCGACCCCTCCCAATGACGACGGGGTTCGAGGCTCTTGGTCCGGGCCGCGCGCGGGATAGCGGGAGGCGCCGCCACCACGAAAGTCACCTGTGGATTGGGCGCCGACTCGCGCCTGGGGGTAGGGGTGCAGATCTAGGTCACCGAGACTCGAGTCCCGAAACCAAAGGCCAGGGGCGGCCACCTGCCCCGGACCAGGTCCACCTAGGGCGCGTGGCAGGGATGGACGCGGACGAGAGAACTGCGAGCCTGCAGCTTCCAGGGCCACTTCTTGGAGTTTCCGAGAGATGGCTCTGCCTGAGAGGATGCAAAACTTTAACCTTAGCTTCACCCTGGAGACTTGAAGTGGCCTCCTAGGACAGGGAGAGACTTCCACACTCCCCACTTGACTGAAAAAAAATCCAACTTCAGGCTCCCTTGGGACTGTGTCTTCCATTCCAGAAGGGCCCAGCCCAGCGGTCTCCTGTTCCCATTGTAGATGAAGAAACCCAGTCTTGGGGTAAGGATAGAGCCTAGGGGTTGAGGCCTTAAACCGCCCCCCCCCCCCACCTCATTGGCCTGTCTCCAGCCCGGGTTAGGAAGTGCTGAGGGATGGAGACTGGCTCCTCAGCAGGGGCTCGGGAGGGGGTGGCGTGAACCTTGAACTTCTGGGTACAGGCCACATGTGATCTTTGTTCAGCAAGGTAAGAAACCCTGGCAGAGCTGCCCCGGGCTGCCTTGGCTGTTGGCCATGTGCAGATGGCTCAGGCCTGGTGCTACCCAAGGTGAGCTGCCTGTCAGGGCCGGGTCCTGCCAATCATCACCAGGTTAAGAGTACAGTCTGGGTGGGCTCTGGGCATGCTCTGACCTCCTCTGTGGTGTGACCTTGGACTAGTCCCCTAGCTGTCTGAACTTCAGCACTTCCTCTTTAATATTGTTATGGGAATGCATTCTGGAGCTGTCGGGGGGGGGGGGCCTGAAAGAGTTTGCTGCAGCAGTTTGAGCTGGCCATTCCATCTCCACACAGTCTTGACAGAGACTAGGAAAAGGCCATTTAATGCCTTCCTCCTGCTCTGCTGTAGAGAAGACCAGGGGAGACCCCCTCCTTCTTGATTTTTTTGGAAGTCTCTGTGAGCAGGGTCTCCCCAAAATTGGCAAACATCCCTCTTGGCTTTGCTCTGGCTCTCTTTGAAGCCATAAGGGATGATGGCATCAGAGGGCATTTGTGTGGGGTTCACTGGAGAGAAGGGTGTGAGGTATACAGGCTTGGAGAATTCCTCTGAGCCCGGAGAAGGTACCTGGACTTTTGAGGAAATCCAGATGCCTTATGCCCAAGAAGGAAGGGACCCTCCTCTCCTGGGCCTCACCTGCTTCCCTGTCCCCAGTAGGGGCTCTTTGGAAGCTCAGTACCACGGGATGCTGGCTCCTCAGATTGGTCTAGTTAGAGTGTGAGGGATGTGAACCGAGCTGATCTGCCCTACTCTTGTCCCTTCCACAGCTGTAGCTCCTTGGTGGACAGCCCTGTCTCATGCCTCAGGGAGGAGGACAGACCCAGGAGGCATTAGGGTGCCTTTGAGCAAGATGCTGACTAGGCTGCACCTTGAAGAATAAATGCAGAACTGGGGGAAAGGGCGTTAGGAGGGACTGGCACTAGCTAAGACATGTCTTGGCTGTTCCTTGTGGGGGTATGTATGTGTGTGTGTGTAGGGTATGGGGAGTAGAGACACTTCTGTTTGTCCAGAGTGTGTGAGCCGGGCCAAGGCCAACTTAGAAGCCCTGAGAGTTGGGGTGGAGCCATTGTTTGTGTGGTATAGCAGTACCCTTTTAGCTATAGAACGTAATTGCAAGGAATAGCCTGGGAAGCTCAGGTCTCCCCAGGCTGGGGAGACCTGGTAGTACCCAGAAACCCAGGGCCTCACTAAACTACAGCCCAATCCTTGAGCAAATGCTTTCAGGAGGGTCGCAGTGTTTTCATATAGCTACAGAAGGGGGCCTGTGAGACTAGGCATCTTTGCCTCTTACAACCCCCGGCCCTGCTTTCTGCCTCAGTTTCTCCCTGTTTGACTGCAGGTGAGACAGTCCATTCTTTCTCAAGCAGAACCTGGGAGATGGGTTCCTATCTGTAACAGGATCTGGGGATCTGAGAGAACATTTGTTTCAGGCCACAGGGCCTCTAGAATGTTCCACATCACTGATTGGGAGCACCTGTTAAAGATTAATTCTGATCTCTGGAGATTCGTGGGCCCCGTAGCTGGTGCAATGAACTCTGGGTACAGACTCAGTTTGCCTTAGTCAAGCCTGGGCTACATTACCAGTTACTAAGGTATGAAAATG
Source organism: Montemys delectorum (assembly GCA_019843815.1). Lineage (NCBI taxonomy): Eukaryota > Metazoa > Chordata > Mammalia > Rodentia > Muridae > Montemys > Montemys delectorum. The sequence continues at coordinate 6,596 of JADRCD010198410.1, read as the reverse complement.
GACTGAGTACTTTTCATGTCCTGGGTGCTAGGGCGAATGCGCACAACACTCAGGTAACAAAACTTGTACCCAGAGCCTGGCAATGGTGACGCATGCCTTTAATCCCAACACTTGGGAGACAGAGGCAGGTGGATTTCTGAGTTCAAGGCCAGCCTGGTCTACAGAGTGAGTTCCAGGGCAGCCAGGGCTATACAGAGAAACCTTGACTCAAAAAAACAAAAACAAAAACAAAAAACCTAAACAAATAAAACAAAACAAAAACTTGTACCCATTATTCAGAGGGAGGGATTGAGGTCTGCAGCGTGAAGTCGTTTCACTCAGCTCTGAAAGAACCACTCACGTCTTAATTGTTTGATTCCCAAATCCATGTCCTTAATCTTGGCGGTGGCCTGTTCTCATTTGTTGTGACCTTCCCTGAGACTCGAGGAAGAGGTCCTACAACCATAGGGGAAAACTGGACTGCTTCTGAACTCCTGAGCCTGCTGCTTTCTGATGGGAGCTTAGGATGGTTGACAGGTGTTTCCAAGCCTCAGTTTCCTTATCTGTCAAAGGGGCACTCTGCCAGCCTAAGGGCCTCCTCCCTCACCCAGGCTCCTGCAGCCTGGCCCAAGGACGTTTCCTGCCATCCTCCGTGCCAAACAGCAGGCAAAACTAGACTTGCATTGAACGGAGGATGGAGCCTTCCTGCCACAGGGCAGCGTTGCACGGTGGCGGGCTGAGTGCCAGGAACCCTCAACCTTTGCTGCTCTCCTGGCTTAACTCTTAGAAGCCAGCTGCCCAGGTTTGAACCCCAGTTTCCAGGTAGTGGAAGTGTTCCTCCAGCCTCAGTTTCCCCATCTGCACATCGGAGCAAGTACTCCCATGGGGGGCATAAGAGCCCTTGCTTTGTGGAGTCACTACGGATGAACTCCAGTTAAGTCAACCTCTGTCACCTAGTCACGTGTGACAGCCTCCTTCCCACGGGGGACACTTGACATCTGAGGATGCTGAGTCATGGGAAGGGAAAAAGTTAGAGTCATGATTCTGGACCTTCCTAAGGCTGCAACCCTTTAATACAGTTCCTCACATTGTGGGGACCCCCCCAACACACAATGATTTCATTGCTACTTCATAACTGTAATTCAAGACTATTATGAATCCTAATGTAAAGATCTGATATGTGATGAGATTGAGACCCATAGGTTGAGAACCTCCTCATCCACCATCCAGTAACTCCTGGTCCCTTAGAGTCTCTCAGAAAAGCTGGCGACTGGCTCAGTTTTGTCATGAAAGCCATCTTGAAGTCACCTCTCTGAATCTGAACAATCTCCCCAGCTTTGCCAATCAGCTGCTGTGTGACTCCAGGAAGTGTCTTTACCTCTCTGTTCCCAGGGCTGTCACCCAGGACTTGGTGTAGGTCAGAGTTCTGCCAGCATAAGATTCGTGTTCCACTGGCTGCCACTCCTGCCCTGGCCTGGGCCCCTTAGCCTTGGATCCTGTAAGCTGGCCAGGCAGGAAAGCCAGACGCTCCTTTGGCTGTGACTTTCACTTCCGTCCCTCCCTCGAGCCCATTGCTGACTGTGGTTTCCCTTTTCTGTCCCAGGCCCTGGGACACTCCTAGCTGTGTGAGCCCTGGGAGTCGCCCCACCTCTCTGGTCTTGTTCTCTCATTGGTATGGGAGGGTCCAGGCCAGGCACACAGGAAACCTTTTCAGGTCTGCTCCAGATGAGGTCAGGGTGTTGGTGTGGCCCCAGGAGGTGGATTGAGGAGGGGGCGGCCAGGCAGTGGGAAGTGAGTAAGGCTGCCTCTCCCCCCACATACACACTGTTCTCCCTGCCCCCTGCCCGGCACAATGGGCTCCTCAGTCCCCTGGGCGACTGTTTTTCCTGAGGGTGGAGTAGCCTGGGGTCCACCCGAGTGATGGAACAGATGACTGCCTAGGGGCAGGTCTTCCTGTGCTCGTGCATGTGAGTGCACGTGTGTGCAAAGGGGATGGGCTCGTGGGCTCTGGGGAGACCCCAGGAGGGTAATGGAAACTGATCTCGGGGCTAACGGCCAGTGGGGACCCATTGGCCTGGCTACCTCCTGTGTTACCTTGACACAGATAGGGTTCAGGAATGTTTATGAACTGGGAAAGGCAGACATGTCAGTATGTCAGGACCATCAGAACCCCTCTTGGGTACGAGCTCGGACTGAGAGCACCAGTGGGCGTGGGTGGGCCTAACTGAGCCTCCATTTCTTTATCTGCAGAGGTACTCAGGATAAATACGACCCTGTGGGGTTGCTGGATCTCATAGGTCAGAAAGCTCTATTAAATAGTAGGTGCTCAATAAACTACCTATTCATAGGTAGGAGGGCAGAAGTTGGGTAGGTAGTCACTCTGGTGGAGGTTCTTCTACGGAGACCAGTCATCCCTAGGGAGAATGACTACCTGTGTCTCTGACTCTGTCATGATGACACCCACAGTGACCGAGGATCCCACAGCAGGTGCAGAGGGTCACTTCGCTCAGAGACGAGGCTGAAGCTCGAAGACGTGGAACAGTCTAACTGGGGGGAGTCACGGTTACATATACGACAAGCCTATCAGCTCCTCACTACCCGTGATGCCAGCTGCCGGGGCATTCCCAGGGGATCACCCTGGACAATCTCGGTCCTTGCCATTTCTGCTCAGCACACTCTGAGCTCAGCTGCGTGCCCCTGGGTGTCTCCAGGCCTTTGGTATGAAGTAGAAATCTGATGCTCCCTGCCTGGTAAGGGAGCTGCGGAAGTCCCCATCACCCCTCCGTTGGGATAAATGTCAAGCCCTTCCTTTCTTTCCCCTGAGACTCCCCTGGGGAGGAGACATCAGTACCTAGTTTGAGGAGTCGGGGTTTAGATAAGAATGTGTGTAAAACACTGGTGTGAGGCATTTAGTCCCCATACTGTGGACAGGGTTCCCAGCTGAATCTCTACCGCGATTCCAGGCAGAATCCCTGGGGCATGCTGCGAGTGCCCCGGGCAGGACTTTGCATTTGCGCCTCAGGGTCTCTTCCTGTCGAGCCCCATTGCCATGGGTTGCTTAGGGCACTGTAAGGAATTGGGGGGTGAGCTCTGTCTCCCGGCCCTGAGATGGGCAGTCTCTATATTCCTCCCACCTTTCAGAAGAGTGGACTGGGCAGCAAGAAAGCCCTTTCCAAAGGCCAGCTCTCTGCTCAAAGGAGCCCTGGCTTTGGAGCTGGAAAGTCTGGGTTCCAGTGCCCACCCACTCCTCACCTCTCTGGACTCTCCTCCCCTGCTGTAAATTGAGGAGAGGTTAAATACAGTGGTACAACCACCACTGTTTATTGAGCACTTACTCCGTGCCGGATACTATGCAGGATTCAAATGGTAACATTTAATCTTTACAGCCCTTGATCGAGGAGCTGCTACTTTTGCGGGGCTGGAGTAAAACCTGGGACCTCGCACACGCCAAGCAAGTGTCCTGAGCCATTGGCACATCCCCGACTCTTGTTTCCTGAGGTAGGATCTTCCTCAATTTGACTTTAGACTGAGGATCCACCTGCCTCGCTCCCAAGTGCTGGGATCACAGGCGAATGCTACCACATCCCACTGTATAATTTAAACCAGGAGCATGACACACCAAATAGTTACAGAACAAAAATAGGAGCAGTCACTCCTGGGAGGTAGAAAGCTTTACCCCCATTTTACAGATGAGAAAACCGAGGTTCAGATAGAAGGTGTGGCCGCCAGTAGCAGGAGAGAGGTGGGCAGGATAGATTGGGTGATATCTTGAGGCTGTAAAACCCTTCCCAGAGTTGTCTGGGGCCTGGAACTATCCACAGGAGAGTAGCTGGCTCAGAGGAAGAGACGCTGGGATCTGAGACACACCTCCAGCCTCACCTTTCCAAAGCTGGATGTTGGCTTTGGTGGAACATGGACTACACAGAACCTTCTGGAGTAGAGACTTCCTGTCTCTGTGTTCCAGGCCCTGTGCTGGAGGCTAGGGGATGGCTGGGACCGTCAGGGTCATTGAGCTGGGAAGGGTCACTGAGCTGGGAGGGGTCACTGAGCTGTAATCACATAGCCCCCATTGAGCTTTTGAAAATGGACAGCTCAGTGGGTTTTTAGTAATGCCAGCTGAATGAACGTCACCAGAGACCCCAGAGTATGAGCTCATCCCACGAGGAAATGGAGTCTCACAGGATGTGACTTTTAGCGTCTCAGTCTCAGCAGCCGTGTCTTTCCACTAAGCCACCCAGCTTCCAGTCAGGCCAGCCCTCCAGACCTGGGGTCTTCTGCGGATGTCCCCAACCCAGTGAGAGTTCCTAGGGATATTTTTGTGACACGGGCCAGCCCTCTGAGGCTTATGAAAAAACCAACTGACTGAAGTGGCCACGTTGGCCGGGCCCTCCTTGGGGCCAGTGAGTCACCCCAGCCGTGTGTCCCGCTTGGATGGTGTGAGCATCGAAGGGGACACCCTCCAGGTGAAGGGACCGGGCAGGACACTAGAGCTCTGTCTGCTCTGGACAGACGGCCACTGTGCAGCAGCCAGGAAGTGGGCTGGGCTGAGACAGACTAGGTAAATACCAGCAGGGAGGGCCCTTCATGGTGCGATGCGCCCTGCTGCCTCCTGCCAGGGGTTTGGGGGCTGTGGGCAGCCACAACCTGGCAGGCGGCGGGTCCCACTCTGCCAAGGGACTGAGCTCCCGTTAGTTGCCTTGAGGTAGCTGCCAGAGTCTACCTCCCAAGAGGGATCCGGCCACTCAGCCTTCCCTGACAGGCTCTGTTTCTCTGTTCTTCACGTGTGCCCTTGTAATAATAATAACTTGAGGGTGGCATTAGGGGCTCAGGTACGAGCCCGGCCGTATCCAGCATCTACCGGCAGTGCTTAAGTCTATCTCTCCTAACTCCTGTAACAGTGTCCTGGGGAGGAGACCCGTCAGCCATAACCCAGGCCTGGGCACTTCTGATCCAGAGTTATATAGTCCCACAGCCCCCCCTACATGTTCTTCTTGTCCCTCCCTTCCTGAGTCCCCTTATCCTTGTAAAATAGCACATCAAAGCCCCAGTCCTGGCTGGGGAAGTGGCTTAGCAGATCCAGTGCTTGTCTAGCTTGGCCATGTGAAGCCCTGAGTTTCATCCCTAGCCCTGCCTACACTGGGTATGGTGGAACAAGCCTGTAACTCCAGCACCCAGGGGGTCTAGAGACGGGAGGACCAGAAGTTGAAAGCTATCCTTGGATCTGTAGCAAGGGCAGGGCCAGTCTGAGATGCATGAGACCCTGTCCCCAAAGGTAAACAAAGCTCCTGTGCCTGTGTTTGTTGCCTGGCATCCCGGAGCTGAGAAGCAGTGATGCAGCTTGTCTGGTACCCGCTAACTTCCATCCCATCTACCCACCCTTCCCCCAGGACTGAACCAGATAGCTGGCATTCATGGTCGCATTTATTTGAGGCTCCAACAGGTGTCAGGGTCCCCACTGGTCAGCCAAGAAACCCCAGGATGATGAAGAAACCTACAAAGTCTGTCTGAGGGTCCAGGGTCTATCTCCTGCCATACAGCCCCCACCCAGCCCCTACTCAGCCCTGGTCCTTGCCCTTACTTGCCAGTGTCCAGGCCACAGTGGTCCTCAGTATGCCCTGCACTGTCCGCATTCCCCTGTTTACCCCATTCCAGGTAGGGAGCTTTGGTCATCCCCTCTGCTCCGCCAGCTCCCGCCTCATCCCTGCTCCCCTGCCTTGCACCTGCAGGAACCTCAGGGGTCCCTGGTGCTCCCACATGGTGTTCAGTACTGGCAGAATGGTGACTGTGAATGAATGCCTTCCTTGGGGGCGTAGGGTCTGGAAGGGGAAGAAGAGATAAGTAGATGATGAGTAATGGTGTGAAATATGTCACCTGCAGCACTCACTGTGGCATACAGAGTTAGTTTAGATCAGGAAAAAATTTCAAAGTACTGTCCTTTTTTATTTTTAAAATTAATTTCTTTTAATATTTATGGGTATTTCACCTGCATGCATGTCTGTGTGCCACATGTGTGCCTGGTGCTCACGGAAGCCAGAAGAGGGTATCAGATCCCCTGGGACTGGAGTCACAGACAATTGTGAACTACCACGTGGATGCTGGGACTTCAACCTGAATCCTTTAGAAGAACAGCCATTTCTCCAGCCTCTCCACCCCGCTTTGAGACAGGGTCTCACTTAAGTAGTTCTGGCAGAACTGGAACTTACTGCATAGACCAGACTGGCATCAAACTCACAAAGGTGTCGTCCTGCCTCTTCCTCCAGAGTAATGAAATATAAGCAAATGGTGAGGCGAAGGCTGGGTGGTGGAGACCACCAGCCTGTCCACCCACACTAGGGTTTCCTGTTCTTCATTTCTTTTTGTCTACCCTGGGGCAGTGCATACATGTGACAGCTAAGAATAAATTGCCCATTTAGAATGTGTTGATCCAGAAGGAAAGACCTGAGGAAAACCAGCCCCCTGCCGCCCTCCCCAGGAGCAGAGATGTCTTGCTTGCCCAAACCTGCCCCTGGGTTTAAGCAGCTTTCCTTGCTCATGTAATGAGGTCGGCATCTGATAGACTTGTGCCAGGGTTTCCACGAGGCCTGGCAAAGTCCTGCGAGTGAAAAGGATGCCCCCCC
>JADRCD010198408.1:0-21881 GCA_019843815.1 Montemys delectorum | reverse complement strand
AAGATACTTTATATCGTTTGTGACTACTGTGAAGGGTGTTGTGTCTCTAATTTCTTTCTCAGCCTGTTTATCCTTTGAGTAGAGGAAGGTGACTGATTTGTTTGAGTTAATTTTATATCCAGACACTTTGTTGAAGTTGCTTATCAGCATTAGGAGTTCTCTGGTGGAATTTTTGGGATCACTTAAGTAGATGATCATATTATCTGCAAATAGTGATATTTTGACTTTTTCCTTTCCAATTCGTATCCCTTTGGCCTCCTTTTGTTGTCTAATTGCTCTGGCTAGGACTTCAAGTATAATATTGAATAGTTAAGGAGAGAGTGGGCAGCCTTGTCTAGTCCTTGATTTTAGTAGGATTGCTTCAAGTTTCTCTCCATTTAGTTTGAGGTTGGTTACTGATTTGCTGTATATTGTTTTTACTATATTTAGGTATAGGCCTTGAATTCCTGATCTTTCCAAGACTTCAACAATACCAAACAACCAGATCCCCTAGAGCTTCCAGGGACTAAGCCATCAACAAAGGAGTACACCTGGCTCCAGCTGCATATATGGCAGAGGATGGCCTTGTCATGCATCAATGGGAGGAGAGGTCCTTTGCTTTATGAAGACTTGATAAATGCCCCTAGTGTAGGGGAATGGAGGGCAGGGGCTGGGTTTGGGTCGTGGGTGGAGGAATACCCGCATAGGAGCAGGGGGAGGGAGGATGGGATAGGGATTTTGTGGGAGGGGGTCAAGCCAGGAAAGGGGATAACATTTGAAATGTAAATAAGGAAAATATCCAATAGAAAGGGAAAAAAAGGAGTGGTAAGCAGAATGGAGGATAGCTACAGAGGCAAAACAAGAACTCAAGATGACTAAAGAAGAAGGAAGACAATCTCTTTTTCTCTACAGACAAGCACTCTGATGGATGGAACTGGCACACAGGCTCATTGGTCAAGATCACCTGCTGCTTTCCCAAGGAGTTCCCTGCATCCACATTGAGCAGCTCACAATCACCCGTACCTCCAGCTCTAGGGAATCTAATACACTCTTCTGGACTCTGTGACTCTCTGTTGGCATGTGCATGTGTGGGAACACACACACACCAAAATTCAAAAAGAAACCACCCAAAGGATTATGTAGGTTAGGATGAAGATTGGCCGTAAACCAATTTTCCTTTATGCCAGGTGTGGTGACTCACATCAATAAGCCTAGCACTTTAAAGGTTGAGACAGGAGGATTGCTACAAGTTCAAGTTCAGCCTGGGCTACAGAGTGAGACTTTAACTCAAAAGTATTCTCTTTATTATTCATGATTTCACCCCTTAGTGGATCTGTCCTTTGTATGGGATAATGTGAACTGGCCAAACTAAACAAATACCCTTCCGCAAGAAACTCCAAAGGAAAACTTCTAGAAATGTTTCAAAGAACGACCAAATCATGTTGCTTTCCATATTATCAGGCAAAGAAAACTATGTATTTATTCTGTCAGTTGATAACAAAGAATGGACACACACACACAGAGTCATGTGACAACTTTCAGAGCCTCAGGAAGTTTCTCTGTATGGCCTTTAACCTTCACACTCCTCTCTATCACCAGAGCCTCTAGAGAGAAGATTCAATCACCCTACAGTACAAGGTTGATGTTCTGAGCCTTGCAAGAGGCCCTTCTCAAAATACAAACTGTTTGGCATACCATATGACCCACACTGCTGCCTGGCCCTGCTCTGACATATGTGACCCCTCAGGATTGTTACCAGGGCTTTTATGGTTTGTATATAAACTGCCTCCCACAGGCTCATGTGCCTGAACATCTGATCCCCACATGGTAATGCTATCAGGGGAGACTCAGAACCTTTGAACAGGAAGCATGCTTCATACAGGTGGGCCACAGAGAGAAGCTCTGACTGTTATAGCCTACTCTACTTCTGGCCCTAATCTGTATTTTCTGATCCGCCAGTGTTCGACAATGTACAGCCTCATGTTCCTTCCATCATGGACTCACTTTGGCTCCCCTTTTTAACTTCTCTCTTAAGTTACTTCTGGCAGAAGCTATATGTTGTTATAGTGAGGAAGTAACTTACAAACCCTCTGTTTTTCCTGTTTGTTTTTAAAAGAAAAAACACTCTTACTTTTCAATGGTAGTGGTGGTGGTGGTGTGCGTGTTTGTGTGTTTGTGTGTGTGTGTGTGTGTGTGTGTGTAAAGATGTGAGTGTTCTGGTGTCTACAGAGTGTAAAAGAGAGCATCAAATTCCCTGGAGTTACTGGCACTTGTGAGCTGCCTAAGCTGGGTACTAGGAACAGAACTTAGGTCCTGCACTCTTGACCACTGAGCTATCTCAGGTCTTCTGTTCCTATTTTTGCCATGGGTTCCTGGATTTGTTGCTGAGCTTCTGTTGTCCCTGCTCATGTTTCTTGGTACTTATCCCTTGGCTGAGAACACAGATGATATGAAATCCATCCATTATCCCAACATTCATCAACAAGAACAGATAAATGCCTTGGCCTCAAAGCTCCTTTGTACATCTCCCATTTAAAAAACAAAAAAATTAAACTTTCTTTCTTGTGTGGAAAATAAAGCTTCCTGTCCTGAAGGTTTCTGAATGAGACTTTTTATAACCTGGGTGAGTAGTCAATGAATGTCTGTCTGAAATCCACAGACAGACAGACAGACAGACAGCCCACACAGACAGCATATGAAAAGAAGGGAGGAGGAGTAGGGGTGAAATGAGGTGATTGGGGAAGATCAAGGGAGGCGAAGTGCTATGGTTTAGATGAGACTTGAGTTGAGTATCCCTTCTCTCCCCTCCAAGAGATCTTACACTGCAAGTTGGGCCTCCAGCATGGTAGTTTTGGGAGTGGGATCTTTAGAGGTTGGGTTTCATGGGAAGTAATTAGATGACAGAGCAAATTAGTCTTGATAAGGTGGATTGTTTAAAAGTGAGGCTAATCATCCACTTCTGTATGCTGCTGAATTATACTGTGCTGAATTATCCTGGTATGCATGCTGCTGGGTTACCCCATGCACTTCTACATGCTGCTACTTTTCTTCCCATTTCTCTTCCATGTAAAATCACAGCCAGAGGACCTTGTCCAGGATTCTGGCATTATACTATTTTAATTGTTATTTTATTCTTTGTGTCTTTGTTTCTCTGTCTCCCTTTGTCTCTGTCTCTCTCTCTCTCTCTCTGTTTCTCTTTCTCTCTCTCTGTCTCTCTATCTGTCTTTCTTCCCCAAGGATTGAACTCAAGTCATCAGATTTGGCATAGTGCATTTACACCCTGACCCTTGGCATCATATTGCTTGAGCTACAGAACTGTAAATTGTAAGAGCCTCTTTTTTTTTTTTTTTATAAAGTACAAAGCCTCAAATATTTTGTTACAACATAAAATAGACTGACAAACAGGATAAAGAAATGATAAATGGATAGAGAAATAAATGAATAGATACAAGAGATATTTAGGTGGATGGACAGATACACAGTCAAGATAAATGATACTTAGTTTTGTTTGGGTGAAAATACATGTTCTGTCTCCATCACTACCAGTACTCAAAAGTCATCATAAAAGAAATACAACGCCACACAATAGCCAAATATGAGAATAGAGAGTGCAACCCAAGGAGCTACATCATTTTTTCCAAGAACAGCTACTGACCTGGATATTCATATGTAATCTAAGGAAACAGATGTTATACACGAGGGGCAGGTCCACTCATCCCAGCAGGTGGTATCAGATCCCTGGCTCTCCAGCCTTCCAGCTCCTTTTGACTTTGGACCCTTCCAGGAGCCAAGGTTAGTAAAGTTCTCCCTTTCTGAGAACTTTAAAGTCATAGGAATAAATAAAGCAGAATCGAGACCCAGGGGAAGAATTCAGCTTGCCCTGTTCTGAACATGAAGCCTGAAAGAGTAAGTCTTTCTCCAAAGCTTCTCCAAAGCTGGCCAGGGCCCAGAAACATGAAAACAAAGACATGCTGGGGAAAAAAACCAGCAGAGGAGAAGGCGCTGACTGTGAGTGATGGCTTCTCATACCAAAAAGGCAGCAGCTATGGAAGAAAACCTGACACACAGGCCCTGGGAAGTAAAGATGATGCAGAAAAGTGGGCCAGAGAGGAAGACGGAGGAGGGTGGAGGATGTTGCACAGTGGATTAGTGGAGGTGTGAGTGGGAAGCAGAAAGAAATATACACAAGCCATAGGATGCAAAGTTTATAGCAAAGTCAAAGAGACAGCCTTCCTCCAGCTCATGAGGAATAGGCTTGCTCCTGGGCAGCCTACCAGGCCATTGGGAGACTCTCTTTCTTAAGGAAACCTGAAGGGAAAGTTTGGGAGAGCAAGATCCTGACTGGGCAACGTTGCTCAAAACCTGCTTCTTGCTTTTGGGCTAGCTTCTACCCTGACATGATCTCTACAGAGATGTGAATACTTAAATGTATGCTCTTCTCTTGACCAACCTAGGCAAGAACACCAATCACATGGCAGTTATAAACACAGACACCAGTCTTGAAACCAGTTATGCGCTGCCATGGTTTGAATACCCAATGTATCCCATAGGCTCATGTTTGAATTCCATATGGTGACATTCTTTCTGGAGATTGTCACACCTTTAAAGGGGACACCTGGCAGAAGTAGACCACTGGGAGTGAGCCCTGGGTTAGAGCCAGGACTATTCCATCCAGCCCAAGCTTTCTCTCTGCCCTTCAGTATGTGACCAAGTCCCGCCACAAGCTTTTGCTGTCATGGATGGTGCCCCACCTCACTATACTGGCCTATATTCCCTGAAGCTTGAGCTACCATAACCCTGTTCTGCCTTAAGTTGTGTCTCTTTAGGCACTTGGTCACAGCAGGGAAAAACATAACCGATATACACGCCAGACTCAATGTTCCTCCATGCTGTAGGTAGTTGTATCCCTGTTTAATGAATGAGCATGTTTACGCCCAGGGATAGGAAGTCATTTGCCCAGTGTTTCTACACAAATTCCAAGTATGCCAAGGCTATGATACCAGATGTGTGTGTGAGCTGGACCAAGTTCCAAGGCTGGGTTCTGTCTACCAGATCCTCGCCTCTGAATTAAAAGCAGAAGAGAGCTGAGAAAAGGGAGAAGAGAAAAAAAAAGCAAGAGAGTGCCTTCTAATTGACTACTACTGCTTTAATTTTAACAAGAAACAGACATCGGTAGCTTTGTTGAGACAGCTTTCCACATTTCTATGCATCTGGAGAGCAGAGGTTTGTATTTTTTTTTTTTTTTTTTTTTTTTGTACTGTGGTCTATTTTCGAGGATGTATTGCAAACAGACTGAGAAGGTAGACACAGCACCTCCCAAAAAGGACGACACTGTTGGTGGCAGTGTAAATTAACACAGCCACTATGAACAATAGTCAGCAAAAATAAAAACCAACTCAAAACAGATCTACCACTCTATGCAGTGCCAACCTCTGAGTATATAGCCAAACTTAAGAGAAACCTGCTTATCAAGGTGGAATCTGCATGTCTATGTCTAATACATAAGGCATCAAAATATAGGTGCTCATCACTGTGTGAACAGATTTAAATAAAGAAAACAGTAGAACATACATACAGTAGGATTTTGTTCAGTGATTTAAAAACTGGGATCTTGTCATTGTTAAGAAAGTGGGTGGAACTGGAGGAAATTATGTTAAGTGAAATTTGCCAGCTACAGAAACACTATGACCATACACCATCTTTTATGTGTGAAAGTTCAGAAATGTTGATCTGGCCAGACATAGTATACCTTTAATCCCAGTGCTCAGGAAGAGAGACAGATGGATCCCTGTGAATTCAAGCCCAATCTGGTCTACATAGTGAGTTCCAGGCCAGTCAGGGCTACATAGTGAAAGTCCGTCTCAATAAATAAATAAATTAATACATAAATAAATAAATAAATAAATAAATAAATAAATGATTATTAAAAAATGTTGAGTTGAATATAATGAGGAATAGAGATGGGTAAAGAGAACTTGAATTTGATCCACTCTCTATATGAACATACTGAAATTTCACACTGAATTCCATATATATGTATACATACATATACATAAATATATATACATACATACATACATATATATGAGACACATGTTAATAAGAGCTGACAAGATGCCTTGGAAAGTGAGGATGCTTGCCATCAAGTCTGTCAATCTCTGGTGCATATATGGCAAAGGACTGACTCCCACAGGTGTCCTGTGACCTCCACACACACATGCACCCTCTAACACACAGATAATTGTGATGGAAAAAGAAGAGTTAAATCCCAGGTTAAAAAAAAATAAGCAAATAATGTGATTTAGGAAAAAGAAAACATAGTGTTTCTCTCTGGAGCATTGGGTAGGCAGGCTTACTGTTCATTATAAAAAAACTTCCCATTTCTTAAGCCCTTATTTCCTTATCTGTGACAGACCTGACACTTCATACCATGCTGTGAGTGACAAGGTAAGGGGAGCAGACACAAACATGAGTTCATGTTGCTTCCTGTGCCAGGAGCCATCAAGCCCTTTGTTGCTGTTCTGACATTTGCAAAGCCTTAGGAGACAACTTTTAGCCTGTAAGCTGAGTTAAACCTCATCCCCCTGCACAGGAGGCTTCCTGTTTAAGTAGGGGATGGACAGAGAGACACACACACACAAATATCTTCCTCTCTGTCTTCTGGCACTCACACATGATCTAGATGCCCCATATGGTGCCCTAAGCTTGATCAGACACCTGGTGTGGTTTGGGACTGTGTTACCTGGGAGCTATCTTGGACAGCTACCAAGCCTATCTCATCAGCGCGCACACAATCATTCTTCAGGATGTGGCTTAGTTTTAAACGTTTCCCCACTGGTTCATTGGTTTGAACACTTGGTCCCTAGCTGGCACTCTGTTTTTGCAGTTGGTGGGGTCTCGCTGGTAGCATGAGTCACTCAGAAGAGGCCTCTGAGGGTTAGAGCCCAGCCCTTCGTCCAGGCCGTTCTCTCTGCCATCTGATTGTCCAAAGTGTGAGGAAACTATGCATCAAGCTCCCACCACCAGGAACAGAGCAGTTTCAACCACCAGGCCTTCCCCATCATGATGGATACATCCTTAAAATCCATGAGCCTAAGTCAACCTCTCCCCCAGAAGAGAAGCAACTAATCCAGAGAAGGCACTAAACTTGAGGGATACTATTTGGCTTCAGAACAGTGGATTCTTCTGAGAATCTTCCCACGTTACTGAAAGCTGACAGCAGCTCTGTGACTTAGAAATCGATCAGTACTCTCAGGAAAGTAACACACTTATGCAGGCTACAGGAGGTCCATGTGGATCTGAACCCATGACCATCACAGTCATTCTTGGGAGATCCCATCTGTCTTTTGCCACCAGAGAATCCATCACTAGTCTCAAAACACATCCCCTTTCAGTTCCTTAAGCAAAGAATTTTGTGTTAGTAAGAAGAGGCAATTACCACTCAGAGCAAAGAAAGGGGGGAAATACCCTCGTTTAGTTAATGAGGAACACTTGTTCAAGCAACGAAGTACTTGAGAGCAAAGGAAACTAGCTTTTCCCTCCTTAATTATCTGAACTCCATGCTGGAGTAATCTAAATCTCCCCACAGAGAGCCTGGAGTCTTAGGGAGTCCATTTTTCCGTTGGACCCTGGACTGATCCAGGTCAGTTGTTTCCCTGCAATGAAGGGAGATGTGGCACCAGCAAGCCTGGGTTGTGGGAATACTTTGCACTGACAGGTGAACTCACAGATTCCTCTGGTTCATGCTATTTGGGCATTAAGGCCAGGCAGCAAATACAAGCTTGCTCACAGCTCATGTATCGACTAGGGTAGCATGGCTTCATTCCTACAGGATACATGCTTTCTGATCATTCCACGTTGAAGAAAAATTACCATGGGGCCTATTGTGGGTTAGGTATAAAGACTAACTCTCTTTCAAAAGCTCACATGGTGAACGAAGGCTTCATTCCCAATTCAGCAGCATTCAGAAGTGGGGCTCTGAGTGGGGCTGAATCACGAGAACTCTGGCTCAGTGGTTCAGTGGAGGAGTTCTTTAATGGAGGAGTCCTAATTCAGTAGTGCCATTAGGCTGTAGGATGTAATTAAATGGGGGTTTCTTAGTAACATGACACCAAAGGATATATCTTGTCTCATCCCTTCACCCTTCTTATCCCCCCATCCCTGCTTTCTAGATGCCGTGAGGTAAAGTGGGCAGCCTCTATTACACACCCCTGCCTCACCATAGGCAAGCGAGCAAACTGATATACACAGAAATCTCTGTATCTGTGAGGCAAAGTGAATCTTTGGTCCTGATTTTTTCTCTCTCAGGGACCTGTCACAACAACAAAAAAGCTAACACAAAAGCCCAGAAGAGTGACTAGATTGTGACTAGCATTGGATGTATATATATCACAAATGGAAATAATTGATTTATCACAGTTGCTTCCCAGGACCTGCCCTAACACTCTAAAGAAGAGTAGGTGACTTAAAACAAGTGGAAACCCTTACCATCCTGGAGGCTAGACATCTAAAATAAGATGTTGACAGAACCAGGCTCCAGCCCAGCTTCTTGGCCATTCCATCATACTCAGCTCTGGTCCGCTGTGTCTTCACATGATCTCTTTGCCCTAATCCATCTTTATGATCTCTTTTCTTCTTTCTGTAACATCAATCACCTTGAACTAAGAGTCCACCCTACTCCAGCAGGAATTACCTCTGTGTGTTGGGGGATGGGAGTTGGATAAAATTCAAATGATACAACATGGAGCCTGTGAGAAAATTATCCTGCAACTACCATGGTAAGCAGAAATTAAAGCCAGACCCAACACACCTGGAGTCCGGGCAACTGTAGCAGGAGCAACCTCAGCGGTGAGTTCCAGGCAAGGTGAAGCTACAGAGAGAGACTGAGTCTTAAAAACAGCAACATCTCATTCATCCGCGTTCTTGCCTTGATGCACAGCACTCAGGCATAGGACTTCCTTTCCTGCTCTCAAAGCCAGGTCTTTCTAGCTACACAGCCTTCCATTTCTTTCCCCACAGATGAGTTCCCTGTATGGTTACGTCTTTGTCCCTCAAGGTCTGTGCATAAATGCGTCTCTTCATCTCTTCTCTGAGGCTCTTCCACAGTTCCCTTCATTCCCATTCATTCCAGTAGCACCTTGCGTATGCACAGCATAGTTCATCGCTCACATCCGACTTGTGTGTTAGTGGTAAGGAGACAGTCTGTATTTGCTACCCTGGTACCGAGAAGCACAGGACCTGAGCCTACAGAAGTTCAGTACGTACCTGGTGAACAAGCGAGCATATGCAGTGGACATTTTCAGGAACCAAAATGAGATGTACTTCAAAACTCAAATTTGGAGAATGACTCCTGCCACCTACACTCCCTGCTTGGTCTGTGTCATTCCTACGCACTGCATATCCATCTTTGATCCTGGTTAAGTATGCACACAGATAGATATCGAGGAAGTGTTTCTCGATAGTTCCTTCCCTTCACCTTGTCTCTTAGCCTCTCTGACTCACGGTATGATACATTTGTGCTATTTTGCTTCATAAAATTATTGACGAACACTTGTTTGGAGGCCATGGATAAATGAGACACATAAAATTCTTAGCCAAGGTTTTGCCACGTAGAGGATACCTTGTTCGGTTAAATATCTAATATCTGCGAGAAGAATACAGAGATGTAGGAGCCCAGAGAAGCCAAACATGCTCAGCATCCTTTCTCTCACAGGGGTCCCACCCTACCACACTGAACCCAAAAAAGGTTTCTACTCCATAACTGGAGGGAAGATGGTGAGGGGGAGGAGCATATAGAAAAGAGATGGTAAGGGCGCATTATCCAAGTGAAGCATCATCTCTCACCATGCTGTAGAAGAGTAGTGGGGTGTCAAGGCTATGACTGTGAACTCTAGAAGCTCCCATTTCATCTGTCGAAGGTGAGCGGAAATGGGGGTCGGGGAGATGGAGTACAGAGGCCCCAGAGTTTCTGGGTTGTTTGTTTGTTTGTTTGTTTGTTTGTAGGCAGAAAGCAAAGCACATAACCACATTCAAAGAGAATTGTCTGTCAATGGTGGCTTGAATGCTCACTCTGTGCCGTGTCCTATATACAAGCAAGATAGGAATGAAAGGATCTCCTATCCTCATTTCACAGATGTGGATAGTGAAGCCTGGGAGGCCAATACGTCTCCAGTACAACCAGCTACGACATGAAGCAAGAAGTAGAAGCCTGTATTCCTTCTACTCCCAACTCTTAACGTGCCTCCTACACCCAAGATTCCTGGCTGTGGACCTGTAGAACACAAGCAAGACAAAGTTCCAGTTCATTCAATGTATAAATGTTTACAGGGCTAGTGCTAGCTATCCTGTCACTTTTCATAGAATATCTGTCTCTATAGGTATAGATTTAGATATAGATTAGATATAGATTAGATATAGATATAGATCAGATAGATATGGGTATAGGTATAGATATAGATTAGATATAGATATAGATTAGATTCGATATAGAATAGATATAGATTAGGTATAGATATTGATTAGATATAGATATAGATAGAGATAAATAGAAATTATAAGTGTGTGTGTGTGTGTGTGTGTGTGTGTATACTAGCAAAGGGAAAAGCACTTAGGAGGAGGTACAATGACTTGAATATAAAACAGTAAACCAGTGAAACAGATTCAAATTCTTAGTCTGCCATGTTGGTAGCCCTGGGATAGGCACACACTACTGCAATGCTCCCATGTATAGAATATGGGCAGTAACTTTTGCTACACAAGGTGATTGAGAGATACAAAGTATAGTAGGTGGAAACTCATTTTTCACATGGCTATTGCTTAGCTTCTGCAGTACCCATCTTTAAGGATCCTCTGTCTCCTTATAGACCATAAGGTAGACGACCTTTAAGTGAGCAGTGGTTGCTGCTCACTTCATGTGAACATGTCTTCAATATTTGTGAAAAGTGGCTGTTTCTGATGTCATTGATCTCTTCTTATTCTGCACAGTTCTCTCGTCAATAAGTTGTTACCATCTCTATTTCCAAAGCAAAAAAAGCAGATTTAGAGACATTGAGTAATGTACCTAAGTTCATGCAGCTATGAAGTCTAAACTCTGGAGATATATAAATAACATGGTATTTTCTAGTGTCTTACCCAATAAGAAATTCCCAGGGTACTGTTCTGAGGACAGAGTCCCATTCATGGAATTTACAAAGAAAAATAAGCAATTTCCCTCAAGTGTGTTGAATCAATTTTACACAGTGGTAGAAACAGCGTGTTAACAGAGCCTGGAGGAGAGATATTCATCCCATATGGAAGGCTCCAGAAAGCTTCTAAACCAAAAATGTATTGAGAAAATCATTAAGGATAAATTGGAGTAAGCTGGGAATAATCTGGAAGAAGCAGGCAGCCAGACAAAGTTAACACAGGTGCAGAGTTCTAGTACTAAGAACCCACTGAAAAGTTTCTAGTGGGTGGAGCTGAGAGCACAAAGAAGAGATGTGAGAGATGGTGTGGAAAGCAGGAAGGGCCCAGAAAGCTAAGGATGTGACTTTATGTGTGCCTCATATCTTACAAGCACATCCTTTGGGCCTTTTCCCTACTATGTCATTTATTTCCCTGGCCCTCTGTAAATCCAGCTGTTGTTTGTTTGGTTTGGTCTGGTTTTTGTTTGGTTGGTTGGCTTTGTTTTTCTTTGCTTTTGTTTTGTTTTGTTTTGAGACAGGTTCTCCTTTTGTAGCCCATGCAGGCCCATAACTTGCTGTCCTGTCCCAGCCACTTCATTTCTATGATCGCAGGTCTATGCAATCATTCCCTGCTACAAGAATAAGGTGTTAAAGTCACCACATAAATAGCAAATAATTTATTAGAGAACAGCTTTGACACACTAACATGAGAAATCATGGGGTTGAAGAGTGATGGAGGGCAGGCTAAGGAATGCAGGAGAATGATAACACAGCTTGGATGCTATCCTGAGAGCCAGAGGCTTGGACTGACACAGCCCTGACAGTCAGGGATGGGTGCTGAGATGATGGCGGAGTCACTGAGTCCTTTGATTCTATTAGATTGTTCTATTTCGGAATATTGGGTTTGAGTGGTGTAAAAGCTATACAAGCTCAGATTCTAAAGCAAGGAGTGCTGATCTCCACAGCATTTCTCAGCCTTCCCCTAGCTAGGCCAAGATAAACATCTCAAATTATTCTGTATTTCCCTTTGAGAACTATTTGTCCTGCACCTCTTGATCCACAACTGTACTGACAGTTGAGTAGAGTGCTTAAGATAGTAGTTTTATGTTGAGTTTTAACTGAATCAGAAGTTAAGAAATATGTACACATTATATGGTGAGACTTGAAGAACTTATACTATTCAGCATCAGTTTTCCTCATCAAGTTCTGAGGCCAAAGGCTTTGACTGACACATTGTACCTAAACCCACAAAGAAAACTAGTCATCTTGTATTGTTTCCACAAGGTTATCTCTCTAACAACTCTGGAAATCTTCATGACTAATTTCATTGTCAGCTTGATTAGACAATGAAAGACCTGAGAAGCAAATCTCAGGGTATGTCCATTTCAGACATTTGTATAGTCATACACCAGGAGGACATAGAACTAATTAATGGATTAATCCTTTGATGGGTTCAAAATCTTATAGCAACATTGGGAAGTGGTGGGGAGCATAAGGTGTGGTAATTTGAGAATGTTGACCACTAGCAGCACATCCTTCAGACTATGTCTTGCCCTGGTCCATTACTGTACCTGTTTCTCTCTGTCTACTGTCTATCAGGAGGCAAAAACTAAAGAAAACTGCAAGGATCGCTCAAACATCCCCAAGACAGAATGCAGGAGCAGGTCTCTGCCAACTTCTACTGACTCTTCCTTCCCTGTTAATGAGTTGGGGACAGAACTGCATAAAGAGGTCATTGTGTTGGCTAGTTTTATGTCAACTTAACACAAGCTATGTCATTAGTGGAGGGAGCCTCAAATGAAAAAATGACTCCATTAAGATCTGGCTGTAGGCGAGTCTATAGGGCATTTTCTTAATTGGTGATTGATGTGGAAGGGCTCAGCCCGATGTGGGTGGGGACAGTCCTGGGCTGGTGGTCCTAAGTTCTATAAGAAATCAGGCTGAGCATGTGACTAAGTAGCACCCCTCCATGACCGCTGCATCAGCTCCTGCTTCTAGGTTCTTGTCCTGTTTGAATGCCTGTCCTGACTTGCTTTGGAGACTAACAGTGATATGGAACTGTAAGCCCATTAAGCCCTTTCCTCCTCAAGTTGCTTTGGCCATGGTATTTCATCACAGCAATGAAAACCCTAGGTTATCATGTTTAATCTTGGCTATCAACTTAACCATAACTGGAGGTAGGCTTACTAGACACACCTGTAAAGGGATTCTCTTGAGTAGGTCATCTATACTGGGAAGACTCCCCCAAAGCATGAACAATGCTTTCCAGTGGCAGCCAGACAAAAGGAAGTTCAAGAAGGAACATTTACTTTTGCCGACTGACATTCATTCTCATTGGCGAGTTCATTGATGCCATTGATGACTCTGCTACTACAGCGTTCTTTCACTGATAGGAGAACCCAGCTTCTTTGGGTTTCAGTTGTAAACTGAAGCCAAGCAATTCTTGAAACCCTTCCAGCCTTCGGTGCCGGTTTGGGGCTGCAGAGACATTTAGCTTCTTGGTCTGCACAACTAGCAGGTTCTTGGAATCTCCAGTGGAAAGACCATTATTGTCAAACTAGCCAACCATTCTATTGGTTCTGTTCTCCCGGGGAACCCCACCTAATATAGAAGGGAAGGGGAAGGGAAATGAGTCATCATTTGTGTGTGGTTATACATTAACACATTATTTCATTTCTCATAGAAAGTCATTCTGAATGGTGTAGAGACTTGATCATAAAAAGTCTGAGAATGACATCCAAATATATGGCATCACGCCAGAGCCATTGGCCCAGGTCTACACTCCATGCACTGTTCCATGAGCCAGGCTGCTACC
Organism: Montemys delectorum; assembly: GCA_019843815.1. Lineage (NCBI taxonomy): Eukaryota > Metazoa > Chordata > Mammalia > Rodentia > Muridae > Montemys > Montemys delectorum. The sequence goes on along the minus strand of JADRCD010198408.1, from coordinate 7,925 downwards.
ATGAGGCTCTGCTGTGTGCCCTTTGCAAATAGGTTTTTTACATCTAAGGGCTAAGATGACCTGAGTCTAACACCACATGTCTCAGATCTACAAATGTTCAACTCTACCCACAAGGCAAAGGATGATACTAAATATCATGTGTTTCAAGAAAAAGATAGGAAGAAAAGGTAGGATTTCAATAAAAAGGAAGATAAAAACCTGTGGCCACCCTTTTCCACTAAGCAGCTATTGTTTTCATGGTGCTGGAGACGGAACCCAGGGCCTCCTCTATGTTAGAAAATCATTCTAAACCATGAGCTATGGGTTTCATCCTCTTATTTTGAGTCAGAGTCTTGCTAAGTTGCACAGACTAGCCTGGAACTAATTTTGTAGCTGTGGTGATTTTAATAAAAGTGGCCCCTGTATGTCCATAGGGAATTGGCACTATTAGAAGCTGTGGTCTTGTTGAACAAGGTGTGTCACTAAGGGATGGGCTTTGAAGTTTCAGAAGCTCAAGCCAGAGCTGTGTGTTTCTCTCTCTTCTTGTTGTCTGTGGATCCAGATGTAGAACTCTCAGCTACCATAACCCAGCACTGTCTGCTTGTATATACTTCTTGCCATAATAATAATGGACTAAATCTTTGAACTATAAGCCAACCCCAATTGGTCATGGGGCCTCTTCACAGCAATCAAACCCTAAGACAGTAGTCGAGATAGATCTTGACTTCGTGATCTTGCCTCAGACTCTGTGTATAGCAGGGGTGACAGGCCTGTAGCACCAAGCTATGAATCTTGATAGATATTAAACACATCTAGGTATCCATACATTGAAAATACAAATGAATAGTATCTTCAAACCCCAACAAGGAAGAATTTTTGAATTTTTAGTTTTATCCACCTGAGGTTAATCACCTGAGAAGAGAGTACCCAAGAGGAAATGTCTAATATTTGGTTGATCTGTGGCATGTCTTTGAGAAAGTCTCTTAATTAAGTTAATTGATATGGAAACACCCATTCCATTGTAAGTAAAAAAAAATCAAATAGAAGATACTTAGTCAGGTGAGTGAACATTAATCCATTAACTTCCTTGACTATGGATATGATGAAACTAGCTGTTTGAAGTTGCTGCTTTGAATTCCCCATGCTGATGAACCTGTAATTATGAGCTAAAACAAACTCCTTTCTCCTCTAAGTGTCTTTGGTTATTGTATTTTACCACAGCAACAGGATTGTGTTTAGAATACACTTCTGAAGCATGTCTAGGACATCAACCATTGACCAAGTAGCCAAGCAGTTAGCCAAGGATTCTCCCTTGTATTCCTCTAGTTACTAAAGAATAAAGTAGAAAATAAAAATGAGAACAGATTCCTGGTGCCAATCCATTCAAATAACCACATATTTTCTGGTTAGTTGGAGCCCCAAATAGAATTTTGACCTTACCAGAGAGGTTGACAAATCTCCATTTATTCCAGAATGAGAACTCCTTTGAGGCTAGGTCATATCTCTCTTGATTGCTTCATTTCCAAACATTAAACTGTCCCAAGAATTTAAGGTTAACAGCTCCCTGCCACATAGCTCACAAGTGGCGTTATTATTCAAACCAGTGTCTGCTTCCCTCCAAAGGTGATACTCTTTCCACAGTTGCTGCCCAGCCTCCCGCAGCAACAAAGACTAAACATGGGGAAGAAGGCTTCAAATTCCACTTGTCTGATTAATACTGAATGCCTATCTGGAGATTTATGTTTGTTTTTCTACTAAATAAATGGTTATAACATTTCCCCAGCCAAGAATACATGGGGCTAATTAATAACAGCTTTCTTTCAAAGTCTACTGTATAGAAAAATTCTATCCCCAGAGACCAATCCTTCACAAAGTCAAAGGACAGACCATCTCAAGAGTCCCTCACTAAGAGACCCCAGAGACTAGACACGTTGACATACAATGGCCATTTACATGTTAGCTATGATTAGCCCTGGTAAACTGAAAAGGAGAGAGCAACATAGAATTATCAAGTAGAAAGTGGTATGAGTGATGTAGCAGATGGAAGAAAGAGGGAAGGAGGGAGCAGATGAGGGGAGAAGAAAAACAATGAGAACACATACTATAGGTTAAGTATCTCTTATTCAAAATATTTGGAATCAAAAATGTTGAGGATTTGGGATTTTTTTTTCCAGATCTGCAAAAGAACTGCATAGATCTTTCTACTCACTTTCTAGTTATTTCAGCACTAACAAGAAACAAACAAACAAACAAACAAGCAAACAGCCCACAAAGTGCTCTAAGTACTGCAATTATTTGAGGGCTTGGATAAGGGATTATGTAGTCTGTGTTTTCTAGAGTACAACTCTGAGTTCCTTACTTAATATCCCCACATTTTAGATGACTGCAGAATACTTCACACACAGTAAACAGCAGGGTTAGATGACCTCATCCATGCTATTAAGCATTTCTTTCATCATGGTGTGAAGCTTTGCTCTATTCTAAGTTTCCTTTATACTCTTACATTAGATTGTTAACCTTTGTCACTGTGGTCCAGGAACCTGGATGCACCTCATCACTATGGTCCATGTTCTTGGATGCCCCTCACCGCTGTGGTCCAGGTACCCAGATGACTATCAGCATCCTCACCTGATTTTTGCACTGCTTCTACATGGTGAGCTGTAATCCCTACAGGTGATGCTGCTGCTAGATGCAAGTCTGATCTCATTTGGTTGTGACCTGATTCATTATCACATCAAGTCAGACTTTTCCTGGGCTGTATTTCTTCATCTGTATGCAGTTCTCCCAAATACAGAAATCCAAATGGCCACACTGGAGCAGACATTGATGTTCTTTCTATATGTTCTACATGGGACTCAGGCTTTGTGAGAACCCAACGCATGGAACTCTGCTAACCTAACACATCACATGATGAGTTACAGCCACTGAGCAGCAGTATTTCCACTATCACTTTCTTTTAGACAAGATTGACCAGTATAAGTATTGCTGTCCACATTTAAGTATCAGAATACTTTCTTTTGTCACGGAAAACAAGTGGCTACCTAAAGCAGCCCTTTCTCCCAAAGTTTTCCCTTGTCCGATGAAGCCTCTTGCTGGTCCAGCTATACCCACAAATGCTTCCACATATCTTAAATATCTTAAACATCACCATTTTCTATAGAAACATTTTAGAGACGTTTCCCTTCATGACAGCCACCTCTGAGAGCCAGCTCACCTCCTCTTCTTCGTCTCACATCTGTGTGCTTCCTCCAGTTGTAAAATAACTTCACAGCCTCCAACATGTATTAAGTACCTGCCATAGTCTGGCTCTTTATGAGACCAATTTCATATAATCCCTAAATAAACCTGCAGGGCAGGCTTTTGGATCCATAAATGGTGTTTTACAAAGGAAGAAAGAGCCAGGGGGCTCAGAGTGGTTGAATAGCTTCCCCCAGTTCAGTATCTGAACTCCTCTCAGCTATTGCCTCACCATGGATCCTCATCATCTTTCCCATTTTGTGTAATGCAAGGTATTTAAAAACAAATTCCCTGTTACAAATATGAGATTTATTCTTACCTGTTTCCAATCATCTTAGTGTGCTAGTCACTTTTCATTTTTAAGATGTTGCTTTTAATGCATTTACCCATTCCTGACAAAATTATGAAAGTACCCAGACTCTTCTACCAATAAGACCCTGATGGGCTCCCGCTACAATGGGGGGTTTTGTCTCACATGCAGGGACTATGAGGTCACCTCCTCTGTGCTGCATTCATAAAACTATTCACCCTTACAGTTCAGCTCTCAGGCTCACAATTTCAACTTATATCCATGATTTTATACTCCCTTGTTATAAAATAATACATAGATTTAATGGAGACAGGCTCTGCCACCGTGGGATGGCCAGACTCTGTGGTTTCTAGGAGTGGAATGATTCAGGACAGCTAACAGAAACCCAAGCACATTACTATTTCTGGCTTGTGACAATAAGCGTTGGGTCTTCAAAGGGTGAGCAAGTTTCCAGTGATTTCCAACAATCGCAGTTGTCATTTTCAAATGATGGTCCTTTTCAAACGCCAAGTGGAGTGAAGAAAACGTGTATGCTATTGCTGAGTCCACAGGAATATGACTTGCAACAGCCTATGTTACTCTCTTGTCTGCGAATTTTCTGCCCTGATTAATTACAAAGACTGCCAGAGCGTGTTGATGTTAGTTAAAAGCATTTGTTCTTTCCAGCCTGTCCTTATACCCGAATTAAGGATCTCTGTGTTGAGGGGAGGTCAGGAGAGTTCAGATCTGTTTTCCACTGATAAATCTTGCTGTCCTGAAAGGATTAAAGGAACTCAAGACTTTCATATGTAAAACTAATACCCAATCGCCTATGTGTGTCTGTCCCTATGATCAAAGGGCTCTTGGCCAAGTGAGAATGGCTCGAAGAGATAATAAGTAATTTGTTCTCTACAACATTATAATTATCTAAACCTCTACAAAGTTCTGGAAGTAAATTCTCTAATCAGAGTTAATTAGCATCCTTGTTGCTTTGAGTTTTCCTGACTAGTTCTCTTAAAGGCATACGAACATGAAAATGGCAGGGTTCTTTGGAGCCAACTTCCTAAGCTCCTTCCAAGTTAGGTGGCAAATCTTTACATAGTTAGCTTTGACCCACTTACTTCAATTTGCTAAAATTATTTGGAAAAAAGTATACTCAGTAACTTTTTCATCATTTTATCTATAGACTCCCAGCTCTCTACCAACTAAATTTTGAGGATTTGCTACCCTCAAATTCAAAATAGGAAGAATCAAATGAGTTGGTAAATGGAAAAATTGAGCTAATTTACCTTCAATTATTTTAAGAGGACATAACAGAGATGAAACTTGGGGTGAGAGTCTTGGTACTAAGTCGAAATTGCTTATCATCCCAAGTTTGATACCATTTGCCTTTCTGTAACCTGAAGAGTGATGGTGATCCCTTTCACATAGTTTTTTCTGTTTTGTTTTTGTTTTTTTTTTGTTTTTGTTTTTGTTTTTGTTTTTAATGCTGGACATTGAACTGAAGTAAGAACTACACAGGTAAGAGCCCTTGCTTTGCAAGCATGAAGACCTGAGTTCAAATCCCCAGTCTATAATCTCAGCATTGGAGGTACAGACAGAATAGCTTAGTTAAAGTGAAGCAGTGAGAGACCCTATTTCAAGAGAAGGTAGACAGAACAATAGGGGAGACCCCCTCCCAGTGTCTTTGTCATCCTCAAGTGCATACACTATACATGTACTCAAGCTGGTCGTTATGAGGGAAATCAACCAAATGGACTGGCAATGACTTTACCTACCAAGGGCATGCTAAAAGCCCATAGAGGGCTTCCTGAGGGCTCTTAGGTGACATGCCAGATGCATTTTTCTAATACTGAGGGCCAGCATAGACCCTCCTAACCTAATTCACTCACTCCAGATTTAGGTTTTACTTCTTCTTTAATTTGGAGGAAGGGTCCTACTGTGTCATCCATCTGGCTTAAAATGTACTAAAGCATCCAAGCTAACTTCAAAGTCACAATCCTCCTGCCTCATCCTCCTGAACAATGGGATTGCAGGAGTGCCTGGCCAAGCCTGGTTTTACCAGTTTTCTCCTAAGTTTCAACATTGTCATATGAGTTCTCTCTTTATCAAGTCTTAGGCATGCAGGTTACGATGTTTATTTCTGAGCCACAACAGCAAAAGCATAGGATTCGTTCTGGCACATAAACGAATGGCCTCGGGAGAAGTGCTGACACACATTGAGGAGTTTGTCATTATACCTTGGACTTTGACAACCTAACTATATTTCTAGACAAGAGACTAGCCACCTGTGCAACAGACTATGAGCCAGGCATATCAGAGATATGCACATTATCCACGGGCTATAGGAAAGGAAATAGCATCCCTGAAAAGTCAGGAGAACTACTATGTTTTTTACAATTAAAATGTGTAAACGCATGGAGAATACTCCACTTCCCACTTGCACCATACATGTATCCAAGTTGGTCACTGTGACGAAAAACCAGAATGAATTAGCAACAACCTTGCCCACCAAGGACAGACAACCCACAGAATGCATACTGGAAGCTCTTGGGAGATAGCACAGATGCACATTCCAATTCTGAACTGCAGTGCCATCTCACCTTGGCAAATGCCAGAGAATGAGAATTCATTCATGGACTCTAAATATAAAAGCTCAGCATGCCAGCAATTCTGACAAATGGGGTTCTTAATGACATCGCTGCTAACTTAAAATCGCTAGGAAACAAGAGACTAAAGTAGTGGTCCTCAGTTAAGGGTGATTCTGAAATTGTGGGCATATGTGGGACTGTCTGAGGACATCTTGGTTATTATAGTTCAGAGATGAATGCTACTACCATCTAGTCAGTAGAGGCTAGAGATGCTGGTAAGCATGCTACAGGGTACAGACAGTTCTTTACAACAAAAAGTATCTCTTCTATAATGTCGATGGTATGAAGTTCAGAAAAATCCAGTCTAGAAAAGTTATTCCTAGGGGGCAGGAGAGAGAGAGAGAGAGAGAGAGAGAGAGAGAGAGAGAGAGAATATAAGTTGTTATTCTCAGACCTATAAGATGCCTGCTGCAAAATGGTAGAGAAATGTATTCTGATAGATTGGTAAGATATTTACTATTTTTGAGTACCCTGTATTCTCAGACTCTGGACACATAGCAAACCCATGTATGGATGATTTGTCTCATGTCATGAAGAATATAGGGAAATGAACATAGCTTAATAAATGACAAGAAACACCAAAGGGGACTATCCTCTAAACTGTTACATACCCTAGAATTTTTAGCTTAAGATCAAAGTGCACTTTAGGGACTTTTTCTTATTATTGTCTTATGAAAAGAAAATGCTCCAAAAGGACTGTTTATGTTCAGACACTCTCCATAAAACAGTTAGAGAGTTACCAAAATATTTAAGATATTATTATGTTTGTAAACTAATTTATAATATAACTAGTTGTATAATTGTATAATATAAAATAACAGCAATATAATTGTGTGATACAAATAATTTGTATGCCTGAAACTCAGAGCTAGATTAACTCTAAGCGATCTGTGCCCTTTTCTTTCTTCAGCATGTCCTTTTCTCCACATGCAACATTTAGACACATGGTAGGTAGGATGAGCAATCTGTCTTCACCACCAAACAGTAAATCCATCATCTGAGAGAAAACTGTAAATTTTTCATTCAGAAGAAATTCCTCTAGCTTACCTTGCTGGGAGAATCCAAGCAGTAGGAAAAATGACTTGTAACTTCTGAAGGCTGAGCTGAGCTCACACAGACACTGTCCCACAAGAGAAGAAAAGTAGCCGAATATACACAACCTAACAGCAATGCTCTACACATGCTTCTAGGAGTGATGAAGAGGAGCCAGGGCTGGCAAACAGACTCCAGCATTTTCTTTTTGTTTTCCTAATCAAAGACACCTATAGCAGTCCCACAACACCCAGAGGAAACTCCACTCCCAGGCTCTCTGACACTCTCAGGATCAGAGGTAAAGAAGACTCTACATCTGTCCCAACACCAGGAGTAACTGAGACCTGTGGGAGCAGGCACACAGGAACTCCACCAGCAGAGTGGCTCGGGTTCCTTCCGGTCTCTCTGGGCTGGTGTCCTGAGCTGACATTGGGCCCAGGCTCCATAGCCAGTCCCACAACACCCAGAGGAAGCTGCTGCACTCCCAGGTGCTCTAACAAGCCCAGGGTCACAGGATCCCAGAATCACAGGATCAGAGACAGCCTGACTCTGAGGAGTTCTGATACAACCAGGATCATAGGAAGGACCAACTCCAGTCAGATTTAGCAAGGGTAGGTATCACCAGATGGCAGAGGGCAAGCATAAGAAAATAAACAACACAAAACAAGGTTACTTGGCATCATCAGACCCCAATTCTCCCACCATAGCAAGTCCTGGATACACCATCACACCAGAAA
>JADRCD010198407.1:0-15720 GCA_019843815.1 Montemys delectorum | reverse complement strand
CTACACAACTCAATTAACTTCTATACAGTAGTCATTCCAAATGGATGCTATGGAGCTTCATATCAGGTTTTATATTTTCACTATGGAGCATATTTTTATGTATTTATCTACTACCAACACCCCCCCCCAATTAAAAACCAAGTTAGAACTAGAAAAACAATTAGCTTTATATTTTCTTTCACAATCTATGTCTACCACCTTTATCCTGCTCTTCTGTCCCCTTTCTTACTCTTGACTCTAACATGTTACAATGTTACATTTACTCTTGTTCCATGTGTATTATAGCCTAGACAATGCATATGAGGAGTTAATCAAAATCAAAAAGCCTGGAGGAAGCAGAGACCAGCTGGGCTACCTAGAAGAAATGAAGACCAGCTGAGCTGCCTGGAAGAGGCTCTGGGTAACTGAGCTGTGGGGAAAGAGCATTCTCTGACCTATTGAGCTGCCTGTAGGCTGTGCAGTGTGTTTCGGATTCCCAGCTTTTGTGAGCTGTCACCCATGCTAAGATGTGTTTGGTGATACTGCTGTCTTTGAGTCATTTCCCCAACTGTAAGTAACCCCTCATCCATATTCCAAGGTAAATAACTCCAATAAAGCTCGTATCATAGCTCACCAAGATAGACCTTGCTGCTCTCTACTCTGTCATCAGTTTCCTTTCTGGGGTGAGTAGATATTTGCTCCCATCTCCTCAGGAGTATCACACAACAGACATCCTGCTTTGGGACCAGGTATGTAGCAGTATTTTCTAGTCTTCATTGTAAGGAATGGGACAGCAAAGATAGAGTGGTTACCAGCAGACACAAATAACACTGTTGTCTCAGTACTAGGAACAAGGTGTGTATATGGCACCTACATTATAAATGAAGGCATTAAAACAGTAACTCTAAAAAGAGGAGGAAAGCTTGGCTGTTATGCTTTTATGATAGGGGAAAAAACAGCAAGAAATTATCCTTTGGATGTCAGAAATCACTATTGGAGAATATAGGTTGCAACCCTGAGTTTTTGCCATCCCCCCAAAATACCACTCTGAATTGTTAGCCCTGGCTGTTAGCATTCATGTCCAGCTTTTTTCTGAGACTTTGCTGTGCATCTTGAAGGACTAGTTAAATTAGAAATGAATAAGAAACCATTGTTTAATGCTACCCTTTTCCTTAGTATGGGGAACAAAAGTATCCTTGAGTAAATATATAAGGAGTGGATAAAATCCTGAATGAATATGTATTATTGCCAAGGGGCAATTCCACAGACTCATGGCCATTGGCAAAGCATTCCTCCAAGTGAGGCTCAAAGGCATGGCAAACCTTTCTCTGGTCCAAGTACGGGTGTTTATGAAAGATTGTTCAGTTTATGAAAAAACTAGCAACAGCATCTTCTTGCTCATGGATGATTACAGCCTGCGACTCCACCTCTCAAGAAGCCCCCCACCAAAACTAGCTAACTCCTCCTCCGTGGGCTGTATATAATGGATGTGCCAACTCCTCCTCCGTGGGCTGTATATAATGGATGTGCCAACTCCTCCTCCGTGGGCTGTATATAAAGGATGTGCCAGGGTTCTGGGTTGTTTCATGGTAGATGTGGCTCCATTGGAGTGAGCACAAGATACTCAATCCCAACCTCTCTGTACATGTCCGTCCTCTCTTCATCCCCTTATTGAACAATCAGGTTTCTAGGACCAAGGGACATGGTACCTTACCCTGTATTTCCTGCTTCCTTTGACTTGGTTGAAAATAGCATACCCACCTCAGAGTGTTCTTTACTATAAGACGTATGTTTTATTTCATTCTGAAATCTATGCCTGGAGCAAAATGTCAGTTTTGATATATTGTCTTCCCAGAAACAGATTCATTCTAACAGAGCCTTGGCCTGAAACATAAACTAGTCCTGATTTGAACTTCAGAACCTTAAGAATACATTAAATATAAACTCTGATGGTAAAGTTTTTGTTTTTTGTGTTTCCAGGGCTAAGCATCAGGTATCGCTATGTAGGTTTTCAAAAGTTTCTAGAGAGCCTAAGTAGTAAAGCATTATCTACAGTTGAATGAATTTGGGAGAAAGTTGCCTTTTAAAAGATTGGAATAGAAGTCTCCTCTCCTTTTTGGAACATAAAGAAGCCTTCTGAAGTATCTGTATTGACAGACCAGTTGTGGCTGCAAAACTTTATAAACCAGCCCTGCCCACGTTCGCATCTCATACTATGTACCTGGGGTTTTCATCTTTATGGAAAACATTTACATATTTTAGCTAATTCTAATATTATAATAGAAGATGCTATGTAGGTTAAAGATTAAGAAGGAAGGGACTTCTATATGTAAACAGAAGAGTAGGGAAAGAGAGGGAAAGAGGAAGGAGGAAAGAAAAGGGAAGGAGAGACTTCATTCTACAAATTTTCCAGGTAAGAAATATTTTTTCTTTCTCCTAATGCTCATATTAATATTTCAGTGTACTAGTTTTTTCTCTATACCCATGTCTACTGGCTTCTGTTTTCCCCAAATCCTCTCTAAATGCTGCTTTACCACTAAAGAAGTGAACTCTCCTCTCCATCACAGTTCAGAGAACTTGATTTTTTTTTTTTAACCTCTAACAAAGTCTTCCATGTTCCATTTGGTACACTGCTGCTTCACTTTGACTGCAGGTTGGTCTTCCTTGGAGGAAGAATCATGGATAATCTGTGTGTCTGTTGTACTCACATCACGTGACTTAGACCTCCCTCACCTATGATAGAAGCTGGCATCTACCCATTAAATGAACCACAGGCCATCTTGAATTCTAAATTTATGTCTTCCTGTAAGATGTGTAAACAGGTATCTCCTAGGTATTCCCCTGCCTACCAATTCTCAATCTTCAGTGTTTTTTCATGTCTCCTCATGTCCCTCATTGCTCCTTCTCTGCCTCGGTCCTAGTTTAAGTCTCCAGTGTGCTTCTCCTAGTATTGGCTTCAACCACTGGGCTATTTTTATCACACATTCTCTCCTTTGACCCGTTCTTCATATTCATTAATCAAACCCTTCTTTGTTTGAATAAATACAAAATTAAAAATATTCAAGACCAAATAAATGCACACCAAATCAACTTCCAGTGTTACCTACCAATTTATAAACTCTTCCACTACTGACTGACATCAGCCTCAGCCACTGGCCGACTAGGATGGTTCATTAGTCCCAGAGGACACCTACACTGAACTGTCAATGTTCCTGCAGTGGTCACACTCTGCAACACTCCTTGCTACTGCTGCAATCTCATTTGTTCTTCTGGTCATACTCCAGAGATAGTCTTCCATTAAATCTTTCCATTATATTTCTCACATTTCCAAGATTATATGAACTTTTCCGAAGTTGGACATTGTTTTTTTTTCCATCATGTTTATTCATAGACTTTCTTGCTGTATTGTTTAACATGTGAAGTAGAGAAAGCTGAGCGCCATGACACAGAACCACCTGGCCACATAGTCAGATGAATGCTATGGCTATAAAGAAAATGGGATGAGCTGTTGTAGGATTTGAATTCACCAATTGTTCATGGAAGTCTTCTGAAATTCCCCTCTCATTTTCAGAATGAGTTGAATGCCTTATCTTTTCAGCTTTGGAAAAGGGGGTTGTATGTCCCCAATAGTGGTGAATGCTTTTCAAAGGGATCAAGAAAATCCCCTACTTTGCTTATCTACAACTTTATGTGACCATGGGGCAGGTCCAATAAGATAGCAATGATTTTGATATTAGGACAAGTCTGAAGTTGGACATTTTTCTGTTTCTTCATGATTGTAATTCCTATCTAGTCAGGAATCATAATACATTCATCTTGACACAGAGCATGGAAGACTATCTTGCACAAAAGAGGTTTCACTAAATATGTGTTTGAATTAAGTCTCTTAAAATCCATTTGGACTTAGATATAAAGGGCAAAAGACCACACTTGGAACTTTCCTAGTTCTCAATATCATCTTCAATTCTATTTCATTTCTCACTCTTGGAATTTAAATGTCACTTTACAATTCCCCAAAGATTATACCTTTGCTTTATAAAATGCTTCCTTTATTATCCATTTTTAATTCTCTTTCACCTTTCTCCTACCCTTTCCTTCAGTTTTGCCCATGACCTGAGAAAACCAGTGTATATTTCTATAACACAGGACATTAGTTCAAATGTTCACAGAAGTTTCTTTAAGTTCCACCAGCCAATGTTTTAAGGAAGTTCACCACTCTAGAGTGTGTTATTATAAACTAAACATTGCCTCTCTACACATCTTCCTTACTTCTAACAAGTTATTTTAATGCCTTTGGGCCACTGGGAAGGGAGGATGTATAGTCTGAATAGTCTTACTGTATGTGAATAGGTTCCACCTTCTGCTTGCTGGGGGGAAGGAATGATGTCCTAACTCCTCCCTTGTTTCTATATCCCTCAGGGAAATTTTCAATGAGTTTACTAGGTACCTGAAATGATTTTCTACCTCTTCAGTACCCAAAGAGTATAAATAAAGTGAGACTTAAGTGTTGATTAGTCTTCAGTTCAAATAGATGGCATGACTAGAAAACTGAATGTCTGAGTGGATGGACAGGAATAGTCAGTCCTTGCTTATTATGTATGTTCTTTTCATTGGAGGGGTAAAGGATTCATTTAGCTAGCAGGTTCATGGTCTATCATGAAAAGTAGTCAAGGCAGGGACTCAAACAAGGGCTTGAAGCAGAAACCACAGAGGAACATTGATTATTGGCTTACCTCCCTGGTTTGCTCTGCTCCCTATCTTATAAAGCCCAGGTCTACCTGCCTAGGAATCATTCTATCCATAGTGGGCTTGGCTGTCCTACATCAATTGCAAACCAAGAAAATGTCCAACATGCACACAGGCTACTCTAGTGGAAGAAATTCCTCAGTTGCAGTTCCTTCATCTCAGGTGTGTCAAGTTGACTACTAAAGTTAACTATGACAGCAAATAACTTTAAATATAACCCTTAAAATTATAGACTGTCAAAGTTGGAGTATAATTACATTAAAGTGTGTAGGTTTTTTTTTTTTTTACTGTGCCAAATTATCTTGTAATCATGGTTAGGGCAGGCTAAAGGTAGACTTTACATATGGTCTGTATTCTAGAACAGTCTGGATCACCTGATGGGCATAGAGAAGCAGCCAGGCTCAGGCCTTCAACTTGTACTGTGATCCTATGATTCTCTAATTCTAAGTATGATTTTTTATGATTCTCTTATTCTAGGTCAGGGGCTTGTTCTGCTGTTCCATGAAGTGTACCAGCTCTTCTTTATTTGTTTGTTTGTTTGTTTGTTTTTACTGGTGGTGGTGGTGGTTGTTGTGTTCGTGGTGGGTTTTGTTTGTTTGTTCAGTGGCTTTGTTGTTATTGTTGGGTTTTTTGTGTGTTTTTTGATTTTTGGTTTTTTGTTTTGTTCTCATCAAATCCCTAACCATGTGGGTTCAATCAAATAAGGTACAAATTTTGAATGAAACCCAGTGGAGGATCCTGGCCTAAGTAAGCTAGCTTGAATAATTAACTACAAAGATCAAGGTAAACAACATGCTACTTGAAAAGATGTTTAACATGTTGAACCTCTAACCTCCTAGATATCTTTGGAGAGGTGATTAGCACATGAAGACCCTCATTCACGGGGCTACTCTTTTAGAAGAAATCCAAAGTTCTTTTCCTCCAGCCTTCATGAGCAGGCATAGGAAGATGTCATTTATGAATGAGGAAAAGGGTCCTTTCCAAATACCACATCATCCAGTGCCTTCACTTCAGCCTCCAACTCTGATACTGTGGTGTTTCTGTTGTTTGTGACTCATTCAGTAAAGGTGGTTTGTTATGGCAGTCTAAATGGCCTGAAACCATTCAGATCCTCAAGTAGATCTTTGCAAACACATTCTAGTGCATTTAAGGTAAGCAAGGGAATAAGAAGAGCCAGGGTCATTTGAATCCTGAACAGAAAGTGTAGCAGCATCAAGGGCACAAACACCAACAAAACCCACACAAAACAAAAAGCAAAATCTCTTCTGTGTGAAGTACCTAGCTATGAAAAGAAAGAGCTAAAGGCATAATGTAACATATCTCCATCACTATCTCTCTTCATTCAAAGTCATCGAGAGCATGTGAATATTAAGTAAAGTACTAATGTATATTGTGTCATTATTATTAGCTGAACTAATTTGCTTTCAGAACCTATTATGAGTCATGAGTAGTTGTGTTGTAAATAAAACTCTTAATAATGATGTAGGTAATAAGAAATATCTGTCTCTTCACACCTCTGTCCTATTATTCATCTGTGGTTATATAATTAATACAATAGAATAACAGAGTCTGGAGACTGGAAATCAGGTTTTCTTTGATATAGCCATGTCACTGATGTTTCAATGCTCAGCAAAAGGAAGATCTTGTTTTTCTTCAGTGAAGCATATCACATTACATTTATTTCAAACATTCTCTTACTATCCTTACAAAGCCAATAGGGTGTGTGTGTGTGTGTGTGTGTGTGTGTGTGTGTGTTAGCTACACAGATAAAATAATGGAGTCACTACCTATTAGAGGTAGAAAGACAGTTGTGATGTCAAACAGCCTGGCTTTGGTGCTTCTATTGTAGTGACTAGCCATGAGAATAGTCATTCTTTAAACTTATGATTTCCACCCTAGTCCAGCCTAAGTCTTTGAGTGATTCCAGTTATAGATTTTACCACCATATCTGGCTAAACACAAGTACATTTTTATGCTATATAAAGTATATTTCCAAAAGTTGTGGAAGGAAGGAATGGATAAAGAAAGGGAGGGGAGGCAGAATGGAGAAAGGCGGGGAGGGACACCAGAAAAACTATACAGGGAAATTTCATCCACAGTGTGATGTAGGCAAATTTCCCAGAGTAGGGACTTCTAGATGAAGGCAGTAGAAGTCGGTGACCAGTGGCTGCTAGCTTGTCCTTTGGTTGTGATCCTGGCTTTTACTGACTGAGCCATTTCTCCAGCCTCAGATTTTCATTGTTTTGTTTCTTTAAGACATGGTCTTGCTGTGTCTCAATTGGCCTGGAATTCACTTTGTAGACCAGGCTGAGTTTGGATTCACAGAGATCCACTTGCCTCTACCTCTGCCTCTGCCTCTGCCTCTGCCTCTGTATGCTGGATTTAAAGCCACACATGGTAATGGCTGGCCAGTTCAGCCTGCCTGGCTCTGCTGCTGCTTTCTTACCTATAGCCTTGGTTTAAGGATGAGCAAAGCTTAGGAGTTAGCTAAACTATATTGAAGCCAGATCCAGGAAAGCTCTCTCCACTGGCAGAAAAAAAGCAAGACTATGCTCTCTGATTTCCTATAAACATCCTACCTAAATTCATTCCTGCAGTATAGGTTCATGGAGCCATGATAAAAACCAAAGGCATCTCTGTAAATCCTTTGGATCTTTTGAGTCAAAACTGAGATAATTAAAGTTGCTCACCTTGTCTTACATGATGAAAATGGAAGGGGAAGCTGATCAGGGGAATATCTTAATAAACGGTGGCCTTCTGGGAGAAGGAGAGCTGTGCGTGGCTCATTTCGGGCAGACTCTGAGTGTTGAGAGCTCCTATGAACCAAAGACTTCAAGATTACTTGGGTACTTTTATTTATTTAATTATTTAGGATTAAGTTAGGTGAGCTCTCTAAGCTGTGGATGGAAAACAAACCCATAAAAACCATGAAGAAACTTCAGTGGCGCAACAAAGCTATAACCCTTGGGGAAAATGACTGATTTCACTTGAACACTGTCGACAACAAAAAAAAATGTTTAAGAACAGTTTCACGGCTCAACTTTCTTCTTCTTCTTCTCTTTTCCCCCCTCTTCTTCTTCTTCTTATAGTTGGAATGTATTTTATCGTCTGTCAGTTTTGCCCTGTGATATGTCCTCTTAAATTGGATCTGTAAGCCCTTCATAAAGTTTAATAAATCTTCAGCATTTCACCCTAAGGAAATTATATTAAAAACCTTCAAATGTGAAGTTGGGCCCGCAGACACACAGCACTGGGAATTTTATCACCATAATCAGCGTGTAATGAAAGCCTCTGTCGCTGTTCCTTCCCAATCATAATCTGCTTGTCTTTATGAAAAAAAAGGGGGGTTTGTCTGGGTTCATCTGCAAGCTTTAATTGGAAGATGTCTTCATTTCATTCCAGCCTACTGGGATAATAACTCAGCCCCATGTTTAAACACAGGCCCTCGCTGCTGATATTTTTTCATTTAGTAAAGCATGTCTCTTTAAATGATTTAGCAAATCATCATGAATGCCAGGCCAGAGTGATTGGCAGCTCATTGCTGGTGCACCATTTGCATGACATTTGTTCTTCAGCTAAGAAAGCTGCCGCAGGTAAACAAGCAGGCCCCGGACTGACTCCCTTTGAGTCCCTCCCTGTTTATTTTCTCATAATCAAATGACATTTATGAGAGGCCAATGCAGCTGCACATATAGTCGGGAAATGCAATCAGACTAAACATGATGACTTCATTCAGGTGATATTTTGATTAATGAAAGGACATTTTTATGACATGGGGGGGCTTTGATGAAGCAATCTGGCAAATTCCCCTTTGTGTAACTAATATTCTATATTTTATCTCTATTTTAATGCAATCTGGACTGGAATAATTAGGTGATTAGTATTCACTTATGAGAGTTTGGTTAAAACATGGGAATGCTTCAAACAGGAGGTCCAATGTAAGTTTTTTTTCGTTTTTTTGGGTTTTTTTTTTGGTCCCTTTTGGAAGAAAACACCCTTTCTCCTTTGAGAGAGAGAGAGAGAGAGAGAGAGAGAGAGAGAGAGAGAGAGAGAGGGGGGGGAGAGAGAGAACATCAAACCAAGTTGATGTGAAATAAAGCTAGTTATGATGCCTGTGAATGTAGCTTTCCCTGAGGAGATTCATGAGAGTTAAAAGTTTTTATATACTTTCTTGTTCATTGTCCTACTAAAGAACATTGAAAATAACAAACTAGAGGGTTCTTTCTTTTTCTTAAAAAAAAAAAAGTTAAGAGTGGCATAAAATACCTTTACAATTTATATGCTTTAGCAGAATTCCAAAGAGCAAGCTGTGCTTTCTTGGGCTTGCTAGAGAACAGGTGCGCTGCTTTATAGGGAGGCATTTCTTCCTCCTAGAAAGGGCTCCAGTAGAGGACTAACCACACCTAGCTCATCTCCAGCAGCACCGATCTCAGCCTGGAAAAGGTGAAGGTAGTGGTGGACTGTCAGGTCTACCCTGTGATAAAGGTCTATTTTTATATTCAGCTGCTCAGCCTTTAAGGGAAACCTCAGAGATCCCAAGTTTCTTCACCCACTAAAACAAGCACACTAAGAACAATATCATCCTCCTGGTCACCTTCCTATGGAAAGAGAAAGGAGAAACATGGCTTTTGTGATAATAAAATTTAAGTGTAAGTGACCTTTTACTTTTTCTTTTTCTTTTTTGTCTTCTCTTTTCTTGAAACAGAATTTTATTGCATATTCAGTTTAGCCTGGGGCTCATTAGGGAGACTGGGCATAAGCTTCCCAAGTCCTGGGATCACAGCTTATTCTTTCTATTGTGGAGCACAGCTTATATTCTTTGACGTAGTTTGGAAAAAGATTGTCAAAAACAGCTGTTAGCACTTAGAGATAGAACACACTTTGGAGGGCTATCAGAAATCGGAAGTGGGGAGCAGATTGGGGTCAAGCATGGCCTTAGTAATTATGAAATGAAAGTTCTTAAGAGAACAATTTATTCCAACTATGCCACTTGCCTTGCATTTGTTCATTCAGTCATTGAATATACATTGGACAATAGGAGGCAGGAAGCAAAGCAAAAACTCCAGGGCAGTGTGGGATTCAAAGAAGTGCAGAGTAGTTGTGGGTGGCACATCTAAATTCCCCTCATGTGTCAAGAAATCTTACAGAGTAAAGAACAGTCAAACTGAGAATTGATGTGCAAATTAATCCCCTTCTTCATAATCAGAAAATATAAAATATATGGTCATTCTTTCTCTATTGTATCTTAAACAATTCAATGATAGAGCTTTACAAATAAATTGTAGTATTTCTCATTTTAACTATCTTTATAATATGTCAAACAACTCTAAAACCTTTCAAAACTTACATTTGAAGCACATGGTAATCATATTTAAAATCAGGCTTGCATCTTCAACTTCTATTTCAGTATCTATGTATTCCTCACTGTAGCTTATATTTTCAATATAATCAGCCAAGTAACACCTACTTGCAGGTATTATATAATTAGGCCTTCAAGTGACCTTGGTCTTAGGAAAGACTTCAGCATCTGTCAGTTATTCCTAGAATTAAGTAGGTTTCCTTCAACTAATATTAGATCTTAGTGCATTCTGTCAACCAAGTACAGTTATGTTAATATGGTGTGCCTTTTAATACCCCTAAGCCCCTTCTTCTGTACCACCCAAACCCCACATTTTCCATACAGCTGTAGAAATGGAAGATCTAGAATAGAATCAGTCTAAACTAAAGATGAATTCTGGCTGAATGGAAAAAGGATTAGAAAAAGGATTCAAAGAACAAAATACAATTTATCTTTCTACTATACATACATATACAAAACAACAACAACATCAAAAACCAACTAACGTAATACAGGAAATATCCCGTAAAATAATTTCTACATGAATCTTAACACACGTGTTTCAATAGATAAACCCTAGACATAAAGCCAAAAGGCTAATATTTAGATTCTCCTTTTATTATTTTTCATGTTATCTTTGTTAAGACTGGGAAAATAAAACTAAGTAATTTTGATAAAGGGCTCTAGGGATATAGCTTCCAAAAATCATACTAAAGATGTATTTTTTTATTGTTAAAATAAGATAAAATTTAGTCTCACATGAAAACTGAGAGGTAGTATGTTTGGTTCTTTATTGTAGAGGAATGAAACATAAATGGTTAATTCATTCAATTCAAGAAATATTCATCAAAGCTGTGGCTGTTCTATATCAGGCATTGAGCTAAGTACTCCGGATTTATTTGTGAACGTAATGCAGAAACATATTCTGATAAAACAGCTGTTTACACTTTGTTCTTCTGTAAAGCCTATTCTCAGTGTGTGTGTGTGTGTGTGTGTGTGTGTGTGTGTATGTGTGTGTGTGTGTATGTGTGTGTATGTGTGTGTGTATATATCATGAACTATGTACTTTGTGATTGTTGTAAATTTCTATTGCTCTACACCTCACAACACACACACACACACACACACACACAGAGAGAGAGAGAGAGAGAGAGAGAGAGAGAGAGAGAGAGAGAAAGAGAGAGAAAGAAAGAGAGAGAAAGAAAGAAAGAGAGAGGGGGTCATTTGTAGGAACAGCCCATACAGCATACAAATCTACTACATGAAATCAAGCTAAATGTACTCTAATGGAAATAGGACTTTAGAGTTCTTCAATATGGTGGCCATGAGTATACATAAAAGGAAGATGGCATTTTCCTAGTGACTTTCTGACTTTAATTATGGTCTCTGAGCATAACTTTAATTATAATCTCAGAAAATAACCAATGAAAAAATAAGGTCAAAAATGATTTTGTGAATGTCCTAAGCTATATATGTATTTTACAATTGTGCTAGACAAAAAAAAATTGCCTTCAATCTCATAGATGGCTTCCCTTGCCTACAATCTAGCTCAATACTGAGAAATGAATTATATCATGGAGTGTGCAGTTTTTTGAAGAGAGTAAGAGGAGGTCTTCATAGAGTTTGATGCTTGGGATCAATTAACTACAGAGCAGCTCTACTCAGAACTAGGAATAAAATACCATAGAATAAAATGGCTAATGTGGATGGAGTTGGCCCACAGTAGATCTCAGGCGGTGTATACCTTGTTCCCAACAATCTCCATCATTCTCCATTGATAGGTCTTGGAAAAGGAGATGTGAGAATTGCTATTCAGGGACTTCTTAAGAACAATTTTATCCATAGCTGAATAACCCAACAGTGGATTAAGTTAGAGAAGAAAATGCTCTCTCTAGTGAGCCAAACAGAGGTATTAAGCATGGTCTTAGTAGCTGGTATTGAGCCAAAGAACAGATCTACTGTGGACTCTCTTGGGTCACACTTCTGCAGCTTCCCAGGGTAAGGAAGCAGTGCCTGTTTCCTTTCCTGGAGGGAGGTGCTATGGAGCATCTTAAATCTGAATAAGAGTCATGGGACATCAATAGATGGTGCTGGTCAATTTTCTGTTTCCAGTAGTTAAAGGATTAATCCAGAATGGAGATGTAAGCACTCTTTCTTATTAAGTGAATTTTAGGCAAGATATCCTTAACAATGAGGGGGTGATGATGGGACAGAGAGGAATAACTATGTTCTGTTTCTATGAAAAGTACACAAGGTAAGGTATAAAAGGAAAAGGTGAATTTTTTCTCATGGTTTTGCAAGCCTAAAATCAAGGCTCTTGGCTTCTGGTGAGGCTTGATGGTATTCTGTGTATGGCAGAGGAACAGAAGGGACAAATGGGCATATGGAAGGAGGCCTGAGGAACTAAGGGAAGACCAGACTTTCTTTATAACAACATTCTCTTCTGGCAGGCATTTCAATCCTGACAGCTTGAACTCATTGTCACAGAAACATTTGAATCCTTTCTAATGGCCTAACCACCATGATGAGCTCTTAGCAGCTCTCTATACTTACAATGGGCACCAAGCTTTAGTGTGAGTTTTCATAGCAGGATGTCCCCTGAAGAGCTCATAAAAGCTTCCATCAGAGGAAGAGTCACATTTCAATGTCCCTAAAGCCCAAAAAATACTGCCCCTTAATGAAATGACAATATGGATTAGGTCTCACTCCTGACTTCCCACATGTTTTCTTCCTGTGAATTACTATTCATAAGCAACTTAGGAAAAAAAAAACCTGTTGATACACTAGAGGGGAGGAGAAAGAAAAGCTGTCCTTTCTCCCTTGCTCTGCTAACTCTGCCAGTACAGAGCAGGCATGATTTGCATGAGAGAGAAAGTTTCTAGTTACAGAGTTTGAGCTTCAAATCAAGATGGATTCTATGCTTGCTCTGCTGAGACTGTCTAATGACAGGAAATTACTTGAGTGCACTGTTTTACTCAGGAGTTGAAGACGATGTTCATCTGAGACCAAGAGCTAACCTGGTCTAGCAGAGCTAGGGAAACAAAAGAAAACAAATGAAGTTGCCCGAGGACTGCCCTGTATGGACCAAACTCACTTAAAGTGTAGCAAGCAGATAGCACTTTGATCCGTTCCTTCTGCACAATGACCAGCTATGCATGAGTTTAGAAGGGAGGAAATATGTTCAGTTCTTCAGATTTAACAGAGAGCACACCCCATCCCTTTTCCAGTCCAGTTCCAGAAACACAGTTAACACTGCAAAAAGTTGCCATGATGTCATTGAAAACTTCCGATTGGGCTGAGAGAGAGCACTGAGTAAAATGCAGTCACCAGCCAGCATGGCTCAAAAGTCTCCATGAGCATCCATGTTCTTAAACATGCTTTGGGGTGCTCCAACATCCTTCTTTTCATGAGTACATTCATTTATTCAATGAACTTTAAGCTATAGTATCAATAAATCCAAAATACTTCCTAGGCTACAGCAAAGGACAAGAGGGTGACATAGACATCACTGTAATTGGTGCTAATCTTCACGTGTGTTAAAGAATTTTAGATCATCTGCACTGTGTGAGTGTAGAGGAAAGAAAGAGGATTCTTTACAAGACAGGTTTCCTGTCTGAAAGCTGAAACTTGACATCCCATTTCAAGGGCTTGTCAATTATGCCAGTCCCATGAGGCTTACCTGATACTCCCACATATGGATTCAACCACATCTTAAATTAAGAATATAGATCAAGCCAAGTGGTAGTTGTGGTTGTGCACACCTTTAATTCCAGCACTTGGGAGGCTGAGGCAGTTGGATCTCTGTGAGTTCGAAACCAGCCTAGTCGGGGAGTGAGTTCCAGGACAGCCAGAGTGTTTTGTTTTGTTTTGTTTTGTTTTGTTTTGTTTTGTTTTGTTTTATATAAAATAAAAAAAAACCAACCTTAAAAATACAGATCATTTCCTAAGAGTGGACTCAAAATGAAGAGAGAGAGAGAGAGAGAGAGAGAGAGAGAGAGAGAGAGAGAGAGAGAGAGAGAGAGAGAGAGAAAGAGAGAGAGAGAGAGATTGGCCAAGCTTGGCGAAGGGCAGGGCACATAGAGACAGTAGAGACAGAAAGGATGGGCAAACTCCCTGTGGTTCAAACTGTTTCTGGGGAGGTGGAGTGGAGGGTGGTGTAGAGAGTGGACTAGTTGTGAGCGGCTCTCAGAAACCGTTTTTTTTTTTGGCCACGGAGTTACGGAGTACTCATGCTGGCAAGTGCAGACATGTTGTGAAGTTTCGATTCTTTGGCATGATGAAGATGGTAGACTTCTTTATTCAGTCTAACACTCTGAAATATTTCCCAAGCATATAACTTTTAAACTGCTAGACTTTGCTCTCACTAGCTTGTCACACCTTGGAGAGTCAGTTTTTTCAAAACTGGACGTCAGGGATTCCAAGGCTGAGGCAAATGGTTGGCTGCGAGTGACAAGTGGAAGTTCGGTTCCCACCAGCATTCTACTCAGCTTCCCCTTGCAGCGTGCTGCTGTTTCCTTGGAGGAGCTCTGAACTCTTTCTGATGACGAAAAACAGTGATCTTAATCACTATATAATTACTACTAATATGACAAGATAACTGTAATTCTCAATTACTACACTCTTAGTACTATCAACACCAGATATTTTTCAACAACAACAAAAAAAAGAGAATTTCATAAGAATATTTTTATCATTCTATTTCCATAAATACAATATTGTTACTAAAGATGTCTTTAGAAAAAGTATTATTTTTAGAGAATTGACTTAGAGATATTGATTTCCTAGTATATAAAAGTAAACGGAAATCTTAGTGTAAATGAATATATTTTTAAAAGCTGCTAGAATTACAAAAAATGCTTATTTCCTGCAGATTGCACATCTAATAAAGATAAACCAAACAGCCAATGGTGTATATGGTTGATAAAAGATCAAAAATAACACATCTTCCTCCCGTGAGTTTGATTTTTTTTCCCTAGGAGAGGCAGGACCTAGGGGGGACGTCCCTGGCAATGTTATGATACATGTTCTAATAACCTGCTACAGTTGCTCCCTGGAGCAGATGGGATGGAGAAGGGATGCTGAGAGAGCCCTGGAGGGTGAGTGCATGCCAATGTCTGCTCAGAGCTTTACTCTTAGCCTTCTTCCCATTACTTCAGGCTCTTCTGAGCATTTCCAGGCTCCTCTTCTCTTCAACACTGAGCAAGGGTTCAAAGTGGCACCTTCTAGACATGCACATCTGTGAAAATGTGTTCCTGGGTTGCAGATTTTCAACCCAGGAGTTATGAAAACCCTCAGATGTCTTTCGTTTGTAGCTCTAACCTAGGAAATGTCTGGGAAAACCATACACATGCCGATCATTTTTTAAAGCAATTGCCTTTCTGTATTAAAATATCAGAGTGTTTCATTGCTATTGGAAATTCCCCATGTGTAGAAGGGATGAATCAGTATCCACAGTGCATAGCAGTCAGTGTCAAGGGAGGAGAGCCTGGCCATTGAAACATTTTCTTTAGCTTTCTGTGCCCAGTGCCTCATCCCCTGGAAATATTTGCTGATGTCTGAAGACATTTTTATTGTCTAAACTGAGGTGGGTGTGCTGGTCCATGAAGAAGCTGGAGACCATGTGTTGTTAAAACACTCTGTGGTGGATAGATAGCATC
>JADRCD010198406.1:0-36900 GCA_019843815.1 Montemys delectorum | reverse complement strand
GTTCCTAATCTTATCACTTTATCCTAAGGCTTTAAACAACAATAGAAATTCCTATCTGGCACCTTTTGAAGGAAGCTAAAGTTTAAGGAAGATTCTGGAAAATGTCACATTAGCCTGTATTAAACTGGAGACAGTCCGACTCTGCTCTGCATCTTTTGGGCCAGCAGAGTTAGTCTGATGTCCTTTAAGTTAGTATAAAGGAAAACAGTAAATTTTATTTGGAAAATGATCCACTTTCTCCAGCATGTTGCTGCAATCTAATTTTGCCACAATGTGATGCTGCCAACTCGTTTTGCCATGTGAAGTAACATCTGCAAATGAAAATAATCTCTTAAGGGAATATAAAGTCCAAGTGACACTTTCTCAAAATGCAAAGGGATTGTAACTCTATAAGGGAGCAAGACTTCTTTTTATAATAGTTAAAGAGGACTTATATTTTACCTCATGTGCTATTTTATTATTCTGGATAAGCAGGTGAAAGCCTCACAAGTTTGTTAAATTGTAATGTGTTTTGGATCAAAAAAATTTTTTTATTTTCTTGCAATGAAATGATTGAAAAGGAAATCATCAGTCAGCAGAGTGAAGCTTCAAAGATTCCTGTAAGATGTTGCACATCACAGGGGTGAGACTCTAAGAGGCTTGGGCACAGCTGTTAGTGTGGGAACTTTGCTTTTGATTTGGTCTTTCGTATGCTTTTACTCTTGCTGACACTGGCTTGAGTGAAAGTCAGAGTTCTCATTCAGAAGGTTCCATGACATCAGCTTGTGTCAACGTCAGGTGCTAGATTTAGTGACTCAACACCCTTATTTAAATAGAAACCACTTGATTTATGACCTATTTTATTAAAAATTTTACACCCTTTCACTATACATAAGAAGTAAGATGAATCTATCTCGGACAGAAGAGTCTACTTTGGACATTTGACCAAAGTGCTTTGCCAGAAATTACATACCACAAAAATGTAAGCAGAAAGGACAGTGAATCACAGTAGCATTAAAATCAAGTTTACCAAAGTGGAACAAGGAAATGTCATCAGGAAAGAAGAGAAATTATCTGCTGCAGACAGTTAAAAGAAATAGTAATTGCTCAAATCTGTTGACAATGTGCCAAGGGCCAGCCAGCCCAGGTGGGGGCTGTTTCTTCTTTCTTGTCAGTTCTTCTTGAGGCAGCAGAGTGGGGGAAGAGCATAGGCGGAGGGTAAGATTTTTGTCTTATGAGAAATTTAGGGTTGCTGTATAATAAAAAGTTTACTTTATCTAAGTTACTACGCTATTGTAGCTGACCTGCCTTTTGTGATCCTCTGAGGTCAGAAACTGCAGTTTCCGGCACTTAGCACCTCATCCTAAAACAGCAGGAGATTAAGAAAGGGATTAATTGCTAGAGCCTTTCCCCAGTTGTCCAGACGCCTCTTGCTTGTTGGGCTAGGGGGAAGTTCCTATTGAACCAGGAGAAGAGAATTACACTCGCAGAAGGAAAAAAAAAAACTTTTACATAAGCAAATAAACATAATCTCACATAAATTCATATACAGATTCATTCATGCTCATTTATACATTTCCATTCATGCCCAGTTGGGCCCAGCTTGCATGCATTCTCACAATTACAGACTTAGACACACATCCATACTTGCAGACGGAGCAAAAGACCAAGCACTGGTGCAGAAAGAACTCACTCATTCTGCGTGAAAATTGGAGCTCCAATCTTTATTACATAGAGAAAGAAAAGGCTTCTACCCTTTTAGTGATAAATGAATTAAAACCATGTTTGTAAGAAAAAAAGCTTTCTTTGTTTCTTTTAATAAGACTGAGCCTGCCTTGTCCTTACCATGGGACAGAACAGGTCCCATGGTGAGGAGAAGCCTGCCTGCTCCTTCTGCTCTCTGCAGCATCTTCTTTTCTCCTCTCTCCCTCTGCATTCTGCACATTGCTCTCTCAGTATTTTATGTTACTTATAGCTTCTAAGTTATTCCACTCTGCATTCTCCTTCTAATCTAAAGAGTGTTCTGTCTAAAGACTTCTCCTCAGCTCAGTTCTTCTCAGCTTCGTTCCTCTCACCTCAGTCCCCCAGTTCTGACTCTTTTCTTTGTCCTCAGCCCTTAAGCATCTTTCAGAATACGTGATCACATGTTAAAAAGTTCATCAAAAGTTCACACAGAAAATCAAATCATAAATTTAAATACAAGTTTACAACAAAGAATGTTTACATGCATATCCGTTAGGAGTAATTATCTAGCTAAACATCCATCACCTGTCTCAGCGCTACAGGTTCATTGAAGGCTTAAAACCATAACTAAGTTACTAGTGAAGTTCTGTATAGATAACCCAGTCGATATTTTATCTTCTGTCCTGCACCTACAATAAATCGTTAGTCCCCTTTTCATGACCTTTGGTTAATTGTCTTACAACCTCTTGGAAAGTGCTCTGTGTAGGAGAAAGTCTGGTTACCATCTAAGAGCAATTAACTGGTGACACTTGGGAGACTGGCAGAGTCCTCATTGCAGTTTTGACTATCAGAAAAGGACCCACTATAAATGACCTTAATAATAACTGATATAATTTTAGGAATTCTTATAACATCATCATAAAGCCTTACATCTTCTATTTATCTACATAGCATCACTATAAGACAGTACATCTTCATGGATCTGCAGAGATCTGCTCCAAAGGGGTGTGCTATTACTTAGCGATTAATATAAATGTATAATAATTACAGGAAAAACATATTAATAGCAGGAATTTCTCCTAAAATGAATCCCTTACAGCCTTGTTTAGTAAGGGCACACCTGTCACAGATTATATAATAATCCAAAGTGGGCCATTTCAGGATGACCACCTGCTAGCTATCATCTTGTCCCCTGATGGCTCCTGACAACAGGGGCTAAGAGGATGGTTTTTAATAATCTTACTGATGAAGCTAAGAATTTGCTTAGTTTCCCAGGGTCCCGGTGAGGTTAGTTTCTCCCATTAATTTAAGCTACAATTTCTGGGAATCTCTTTGGGAATGAGCTAGATTACATTTAAAGTTAATCAAACACTTATTGCTTAGCCTTTTCCTTGACTTTGTTAGTCAGAATCTCAGTCTCAGTAGCAGGAGCCAAGTTGTTGATGAAAGACTGACAGGCATGTCTCCTGGGTAAACCTGCCTTTTAATTGACTGGGGCATCTCCTCCACTGGAATAGAACTTATCGTGCCTTTGGACCTGTCCAGTGCTTTGGTGTTTTTTTTTGTTTTGGTTGCTTTGTTTTGTTTTGTTTTGTTTTCTGCTAGCTCTGTCCCTTTGTCTTCATATTCTTTTCCTCTTCTTTTTCTTCCTTTGGAACTTTCATCTTTATTTCTAAAAGAAGACAAGATAAAGAACTAGTGTTGAAATCATAATTGAGATAGTGGGGCCATCACCAAACAGACACCATCTGAATGAATGAATGAATGAATGAATGAACGAATGAATCCAGGAATCGTGTCTGCCTTGCTGCTCACTGCCATTCTTTACCAGCTTTCCTGTGTTTAAATGTTTGTGTTTTATGCCTATTTTTAGGGAGTGATATTTTAATTTTAATAAATATGTATATAAGATATGCACTAGAAAGATTGGTATTCTTCCTAGTCATGGTAGAACCTCAGGAAGAAACTTGCATTTCTTTTCTTGCTTAATTTTCTTAGTCTCATACGTACTTGAGCATTGTTTCTTAATTTACAATGTGTGTGTGTGTGTGTTTGTGTGTGTATGTGTGTGTGTGTGTGTGTGTGTGTGTGTGTGTGTATGTGTGTGTGTGTGTGTGCTTGTGCCTGTGTAGGTTCACATGCCACAGCATCCGTGTGGACGGTGGAGTGGAATCTGAGGGTGTGGATTCATTCTTTCACCATATGGGTACAAGATTGAACTCAGGTTGGCTGGCTGGGTGGTAGGTGCATTTACCACTGAGCCATCTCTCTAGCCCCACGCTATTGATTTTAAACTAGTTCTGTTTATTTGTGCCATCTGTAGAAATATCACATATTTAGCACATATGCTTCTTGGGCAAATAGTTATTTTTAGGTTGCTATAAATGAGACACTTGATTTACATTGCACCCATAATATCACCAGGGTGTTCTGTGTAGAAGACCTAAAGATCCAAATTTTAGAATCATAAAACTTGATTTTTGTAATACTTGTTTTTCTCATTTCCTGAGAGGTTCATGACTACCCATTTCTAACAGTGTTGGTGACACCGTGACAATTAACTTCAAGAGCCTAAATACCTGTTCTATTTCTCAATTCCTTGTCCACACAGATTTACTATAATCATGAAAGAAAACCAGAAACAACAGAAGGAGGAAAAGCAACATGCTTTCACAGTCTTTACATTCCTAGGAATTACCAAGTGACTAGATGTAATTCTGAATTTTTTTAAAAAATATTTTTTTCTTTTTTTATTAGATATTTCCTTTATTTACATGTAAATTTCTCCTTTCCCAGTTTCCCTTCCAAAAAACAAACAAAAACAACAAGAACAAACCCCTGTTGCCTCCCCCCTCCCCATGACTGCCACCCCACCCTCTCCCACTTATTGGCCCTGGCATTTCCCTACACTGGGGCACAGAACCTTCACAAGGCCAAGGTCCTCTCCTCCAATTGATGATCGAATTTGCATTCCTCTACTATACACATGCTGCCAAAACATTCAGTCCCACCATGTATAGTCCTTGGTTGGTGGTTGGGTCCCTGGGAGCTCTGAGGGTACTAGTTAGTTCATATTGTTGTTCATCCTAAGGGGCTGCAAACCCTTCAGCTTCATAGATGTTTTCTCTAACTCCTTCATTGTGGACCGTGTACTCAGTTCAATGAATGGCTGTGAACCTCTACATCTGTATTAGTCAGGTACTGTCAGAGCTTCTCAGGAGATAGCTATATTTAGGCTGGCTTGTCCTTCCTTCAGTCTCTGCTCCATAGTTTGTAATTCTGAATGTTGATAAGCAGTTTGCACCATAGTTCACTGGGATTTAATCTAAGTTCATTGACTGGGTCCATTTATGCCACAGATACCTTGATGAAATCTGTAGGGTTATTTTTGTTTTTAAATGTTTTCATAAATTCTGAAAGTGTTGTTTCATGGTGTGTTGTTGACATGATTTACATATTTACCTTTCTTGTGTATGTACTTCTTACGTTGTATTTCGAAAAGTCCCTTAAGTTTTATGTATTTAGATATGTTTAAACCACTTGGTCCTCAAGTGGTAGTAACAGTTGGGGTTGTTGTAGAAACTTTTAAGAAGTAGAGTTGAGCCTTGCTTGGAGAAAAAAACAAAAGACAAAACAAAACAAACAAACAAACAAAAACTGTCTGTAGATGTGGGCCTTGAGGTTTTATAGCTCGGCTCCTCCTCTTGTTCATTCTGCTTCCTGATTGTGGATATGCTGTGACCATCTGGTCTCCTGCTCTTGCCTCAATGACTCCCCCACTGTCCAGGACTGTAACTCCTTCACCTGTAAGCCATGTATTACGGCTTCCTGCTTGAAGTTGCTTCTTGTTACATATTTTGTGATTCTTGTTAGTTCTTGTGACCACACTTTTACTATGGGTGTTTGTTTTATTAACTTACCTGGAACTAGCAAATATAACCATTGCTTCTAGGGGAAATACCAGGCCAAATTCCTATGAGTCTTAGACCAGACATTTTCGTTTTTATCGGCCGATCAATATATAAATTCGCCAATTGTATGTTTTTCTTTAGAAATACATTATTTAATGTAGCAAATTAACCCAATGAGTTATGCATCCCCTCTGAGCTCATACATAATTTGACTGTAACTAGTAACCTGTGTGAAGATTCTATAATACTATACTTCCTTTCTCAGTGACAGAGTAAAATTGAGCACTTAGGAAGTCTGGACAGTACTGGACTTGGTACAACAAAATCAGGAAAATAATTAAATTAAAAATTCAGAACTACAAGCTAAAACAAACAAACAAACAAACAAAAGTCATGGCAACAAACAGATGGCATTGGGTCCTTTGTTTGCATAAGAGCTGGAATAAGAAGCAGGCATGAACTTGAGGTAAACTTAGCAGACAGTACACCTACCAGAGTTCCTCCTTTTATTCTTTCTTTCATAGTTTGCATGTCATGACCGACACAAAAATGTGTTGACTCGGGGGGCAGTACCCATAAATTATAGTAAGGCTATTCACATATATAGAGCTCATGAACAATTAAGTTTTAGTGTATTTATGAATATATACATTAATTTAAATTGAACCTGTGGTGATTTCACGTAATGATAAAAAGCAGATAAAGTTTATATAATAAGTACCAACCCAAAGCACAACTGTTAGTGTTAGATTCGTCCAAATTACCCCCATGTCTGCACTAGAGCTGGCCTGGATGTATGCCATGTGACACTCCCCACTCCTGCGGCTAGCCTCCCAGTCACTGCCTCAGGTCAGCCTTATTACCTGCAGAGTTTGTTTTCTCTTTCCTTTAAGGAGTCTCCCGAGGTCCACTTGGCCTGTGTTTCCCAGGAGAGCTTTAAGCATCTGGGGTGTCTCTCCTTTTGGTGGGAAAAGAAAGGCAGATCTTGTTCTTGAAGGGATCGCCTGTGTGGTCTTTCCCTTCTGGCTTAAGAGAACTCTGGTGACAAGAGAATAACATTGTTTTGGGTAGTTCTGTGACAGCTCTCAGAAGTGATAAATTCTCCTGCTCCTGAATTTTCAGTGCATATTCACTTTTAGTTTGGGGTGTATCTTTTATTCTTTTAAATTAAACTAAATTAAATTAATTTTTTAATTATTCACTTTATATCCTGTCATTGCCCCCCTGCAGATCACACACTCCCACAATCCTTGCACCATCTCCCCTCCCTTTCTCTGAGCTGGTGTGGGCCTCCCTGGGTATCCCCCCCAACAACACCTTGGCACCTCAAGTCTCTATGAGGCATTGGGGTGTATCTTATGAAAAAAAAAAGCTGTAACTTACTTCATGTAACACAATTATCCTCATCTTAGATTTTATAGAGCAAACCTAATTCTCCACCTTAATCTTTCCATATAGTTTGTACCTCCATTTGGCCTGGGACTTAATCCATTCCTCCTGCCTCAGCCTTCTAAGTGCTGGGACACTAAGTGTACACCATTACACCTGCTTCTATTAGGACTTTAAAGGTCATACTTGGCTTTCTTCATGAGGAGCTTTTTAGAAGTTGGATAATGCCGCAGAATTTCTTGGAGAGTCTTTTTGTCCAGCGTTAAAAGATTGGCAAACCCGTGGGCCACCACATCAGCTGTCCTGCGGTTTCCTCCTCCTTTGGCCAGAAGGCTGTGAGACATGCAAAACAGGTCTTCAGTCACCAGTTTCACTCATCCTCCATTCATTTTCCTTTTGTCTCTCAAACAAAAGTGCAAATTCAATTAGTCAGTTATACATTGGTAGACTTGGTATCACAAGGGAAGTTTGTAAGATGTTCACTTACTGTCAACATAGTAAGTCATCCCCAATGGGAGATACAGAATCTAGCAAATTGTGTGTGCTTACTGTCACATGGTTCATTTGAAATGTCATCGGGATACAATCTAGAATCACTCGGAAGAGGGAGTCTTAATGAGACGTTGTCTAGTGGTGGATTATCTTGACTGTGTTAAAAGAGATCAGAAGACTTGCCCATCGTGGGTGGCATCATCCTCTGAGCCTCGTATAAGGAGTGGAGAAAGAGACCTGAACACTCGCATGTATGCATGTGTTTGTTGCTCTGTAGTCTGGACCTCAGATTTGATGTAACTAGTTGCTTTAAGTTTCTACTGCCTTGACTTCCCTGCAATGATGGGCTATTGTGTGGAATTACAAACCAAACGTACCCTTTCTTTATTAAATGCTATATGACAAGATATATATCATGACAACAGGAAGCAAAACTAAGAAAACATCTCACTTTAAGCACTCTGTACACGAAAGGCTCCACCCACCTTAAAGATATAATCATCTATTGCAAATATTCAAAAGCTTTCTTCCCAAGGGAATTTTGGGAGACAGCTGTATTGCATACTTTTCCTATTGAGAATTATACTTTACATATATATATACATATTGGTTTTTCGAGACAGGGTTTCCCTGTGTAGCCCTGGCTGTCCTGGCACTCACTTTGTAGACCAGGCTGGCCTCGAACTCAGAACTCTGCCGTGCTGGGATTAAAGGTGTGCGCCCCCACCGCCCGGCTAAAAATATTTTTAAATAGGTAACAATAATTGCAACCATTCATGCCCAGTGTTTATCTGATTTCCTATTTAGGGGAAAACACTTTGCTAGAATCTATAATAGGAAATATTAAAAAAGAACTACCAAGTTCTCGTGCTCCATCCAGCTACTTTCTGCCTGCCAACTCTCCAGTAGGACTGGAGCTCCCAAGTTCCCTTCGTTGCCATGCCAGCCCCGAACACCGACTGTCCTGCAGTCGGCCACCACAACACCCAGTAACCCGGTAGAAACAAAACTCTAGAAGCTTATAATCAACAAGTCAGATTTATATATCAATAAATTCTCAATATGCAAGATGCCCACACAATAATTTCAGGGCCAATTGATAATGGTACCAGCTGCCCACCTAGATTAGACAAGTTATCCCAATTATTCTATCGTCGATAATACCATATCTCTCTGTAGCTATTTAAAGCCACGCTGGTTCAGGATCTTCTTCCTGTCCATCTGCCTCCATCTTGGCTTCTCTCCCTCCCTCCTCTGTCACTCTCTGTCCCTGCAATGCCTAGCTGTGCCTCCCTTTGCCCTGTAATCTTGGCTTCTCTTCTTCCCTCCTCTGTCACTCTCTGTCCATGCAATGCCTAGCTGTGCCTCCCTTTGCCCTGTACAATCACAGGCCTCCTGCTGCAATAATACTTTAATGTAATTGGACAGGGAAAATCCTGTGACAAGAACCTTACCCCTGCTGAGGAAGGAGGTTTTCCCTAGTGCAGCCCTTCCAGCATTTTTCATTTCTCTAAGGGATGGAAAGTAAAACAAGTCCTGTAAGGCCGGAGCTCACAAGTACTTCAAAAGGCGGAGACTCGATCCTATGACTTTAGATGATTTCCTCTCCATCCTTTATCCCCACTCCTATATCATAGTATGAATTGCAGTGGAAACAGATAACTTCTCTGAGGAAGAATACTTAAGAAAGTGTAGTCACTAAGGGAGAAAAAAGTGAGAGGACAAGAGGCGTGGGAAGCCTTTGTCATCTGCAGCTCTGACAAACGCATATACGACAGCTTCCTGTCAGAGCAGCGTGAAAGCTGATGCTAAGTGTTCATCTACCTCACCTCTCATTACCTCATTTCTAGCTTCCGGCAGACGATTGGGGCACTTACAAATTACATACCAAAGCACATGCAAGAAACAGATGAGATGACACAGGAGTTAGAATTCACATACAGAAAAATTTAAAAACTGTAATTGATACAGTAAGGAACATAATGAAAAGAGGAATCGGGCACGAACAAGTATATAATATAAACATGAAAATCTGAACAATCTAAAAAAAATTGCAAGAAATCAAAAATGCTGTAACGGAGAGGGAGAATGCTACTGATGGACCCAGCACCACGTTGGCCTGGAGAAGAACCCATAAACTTGAATGTCAGTTAATGGAAATTTTCTAGACTAACGTGCAAAAGGAAGAAGCAGAACTGAACTAGGGACACAAAGATCACTTTGAAATGTGAGACATATGCCTAACTGGAAAACCAGAAGGAGACAAAATAAAGGGGAAAAATGTTACAAGCATAACGTTCAAGAGCTTTCCGAAACTAATGCCAGACACTCGAACCACAGAAGCTGAGAGATCAGATAACATCAAAAGGGATAAATACTTAGTGTATCTCTCAGCCCTCGCCAGAGGTGTTCTCTTCTGTAGTGTGTGGTTAGTGATGCAGAGATTCACAACTGGTCAATGTGCAGGGACTAAGAGACTATGAAGCACACAGCTCTAAATGTGTAGACCTACTCCCCAAATTTAGGGATTAAGAAGTGGCAAATGTAGAGAACAGTAAAACAGTGTTTGGAGGATATGACAGGACTGTGCACACATGAACTCACAGTGGCTATGATTGGATGCATAAGCCAGCAAAAATCCCAGCTTGGATGAGGAGGAGCTCATGAACTCCCACTCCTGAATGAGGACCTATAGGCAACTAATATGTGGTGGTGGACGAAGAGTCAGGTTTTTTTTTTTTTTTTTTTTTTTTTTTTTTTTTTTTTTAGGCATGTGGTCCCGGAGAGGTCACTCAGTCTCCAGTAGATGGCCCCATACTCATGCACATACAGACAGCGTTAAGTGGACTCAGAAGGTTTAAAACAGCCCATTAAGTGGAATGGAAAACAGGGAGGGCTATAGGGGAAGGACCTGGATGGGGTTAATTTGGTCAAGGCAAGTTATGTGCATGCATAAACTTTTAAACAATAAAAAGGGAAAAAAAATAAAGAATGAATATAACAAAGGAATTAACAAATACCCCTCAAGACCTCATAGCATGTCTTATTCAAACTACAGGAAACCAAAGACAAAGAATAAATCTGGAAGTAACGTAAAATGGAAAATACTTGAGCTAAACATAGACCAGGACCACAGTAGATTTCTTACCCAAAAGCAATCTCATCTCTAGACAGCAGAGTGAAACGTTCAATGTTCAAAGAAATGTCTATGACCTGCAATTCTGTATTTAGTGAAAGTATTCTTCAGAAGTAAAGGAGAAACAAAGATTTCCTCAAATGAACAAAAGCTGAGGGGATCTATTCCCAAGAGAGCTGCCCTGCAGGAAATGTTCAAAGAATTCCCGAGCAGAAAAAAAATCAAAAACAAAAACAAAGCATAGATCAGAAACTCAGGTCTCCATAGAAAAGGAGAGAATACTGAGAGAGAAATGAATGAAAGGAAAGAAAACATATTTCTTTTCTTATTTAGAAGATGATTATTTAATCATCTTGACAAAGTGGCACTGTGTGTGTGTGTGTGTGTGTGTGTGTGTGTGTGTGTGTGTGTATGTAGGTAGATAGGTAGATGTTTAACAACAGAATATGGGCAAGTGAATGATAGTGCCACAGGGTTTGTTTAAGTGACTAACTCACAGTGTGTGTGTGTGTGTGTGTGTGTGTGTGTGTGTGTGTGTGTGTTTAACCACAGCATATGGGCAAGTGAATGGTAGTGCCACAGGGATTGTTTAAGTGACAAACTCACAGTGTGTGTATGTAGTGTGCGTGTGTGTATGTGTGTTTAGTGGTTGGTAGTATAACAGGGTGGGCAGGGAGGAACTGTGCTAAGGGGCATTCTACTTGTGAGGTATTAACTGAAGGCAGGCTTAGCCCTAGCTTAAAATATACATGAACACTTTAGGGAAAGAAGTACTGGTTTTTGTTTTTTTTTCTTAAATGTTTGTGCTTTCATTTTTGAGGTTGGGCATCCCTGGGTACCTGCAGCTGGCTTTGAATCTATGATCCTCCTCCACCATGAATGGGCAGCTAGGGTTAGAGATACGCACCATTGAACCAGGCTAAGAATGGTTACTACGCTAAGAAAGGAGAAAAAAATGAGTCACGCAAAGTGCTCAGCTGAAGCTGAGTTGGACTGGGTACTGTGGCACCATTTATAATCTAAGCATTTGGGAGGCTTGGGCAGGACCATGAGTTGCAAGTCAGCCTGGACCACACAATAGTACATTGTCTTGAAACAAACAAATTAACAGACAAACATCCCCAAGAGTAAAGCAAGAAACAAACACCAGAGCAAAAGAAAAAGGTGAGGAAGAGGACCTAATTCTAAGTTGGGCACTCACCTCCATCTAACAGTGAAGATGGGGGTTGGAAAAGGAAGGACAGGGCTCTCCAAACCACAGAAGAATTAAACTACTCCTTCAGGACAAAATATGTGTATTTAGAATCCTCCATTGTGACTGTGTTAGTCATGGTTGCTTTAGTCAGTGACTGCTTTTGCCGGAGAAGACAAAAGAAACACATTTCACTCCATCTCTCTACACATCTATGCAGCGTTCCATGCATACATGTGTACATGTATGATCTACGTACCTAGTTAGCTAGCTGTTATCTACCACAATTATTATTATTTTTTAGCCAACTCATCTACCCAAGTTTCTATCTGCCTTCCTGCTTGTCTGTTAAGTGAAAGTACACAGGTTCGATAAGGTCGTTTCCATTCACACTCCTGTGGTTTTTAATACAGAGTAATCAAGTCGTTAGGCAGGGCAGGATGTCGCTAGGGAGCTTAATCTACACCCAGAGAACCTCTGTGAGCATGCCAAACTATGCAAGAGCGGAAATAACATATTTAAATGTCAGGCTATTTTGAGATTTCTCAAGCTTTAATTAAACTTGCCTACAGGTTGCACGTTTGGAGTGCTTGATGAGTTTCTGAACGGAAGGAGTAGTCTGTCTGCCAGATGGATTTTGCCCAAACTCTCTCAGCAATGTTTTAAATAGCATCTTTTTTCCCCCTTCTTATCCACAAAATGCTTCTGCAGCACTCCATGGGTGGAAAGTTTTACTCATTAAATTGCTTAGTAAGAAGGCTCCTCCGTTAATATCCACAGTTTCATGTAGAGTTTCCCAGAGACTACAGTTAAATGTCTCCAGGTTAAAAAGAAGCTTGTACTGAGTAATAGTCGAGGAAATAAAGGAATTCATTCTAATCCAGGGCTCGTTCATTGCTCTTACCTTAGACAGCTCAAGGGCTTTTTATTTATTTATTTATTTATTTTTTGTTCATCCATGGAACTATTAAGCTACATAATGTATTCAGACAATGAGAGGGAATGGAAGAGTCACACCATCAAAGCACGATAACTTTATATGAAAAGGCTGCAGGGTTAGGAACTAAATCACCATTTCATAGCCCCGTTTATGAAATATTACTAATCACTTTTCCTGAAAACAGAAATCTTACTATCCTTAAAGGACTGACTTTGTGTGGTTTTGTGACATTCAGTTATGAAGAAAGTTCAACTAGGAAGATTCTTACTTATTTTTTAAAAATGAGTTAACTTATTCACTTTCCGTACTGGTCACAGCTTTCCCTTCCCTCCTGTCCTCCCAGTCCCTCCCTTTCGCCTCCTTTTTTTTTTTTTATTAGATGTTTTCTTTACTTACAATATCTCCTTTCCCAGGTTCCCTCCCCCCCAAAAAAAATAAAAAAATAAAAAAATAAAATAAAATAAAACACAAACTAAAACAATCCCCTGTTCCTTCCCCCCTCCTCCTGCTCACCATCCCACCCCTTCTTGCTTACTGGCCCTGGCATTCCCCTACACTGGGGCACAGAACCTTCACAGGACCAAGGGCCTCTCCTCCCATTGATGACCAACTTAGCCATCCTCTGCTATATGCATACTGCTAGAGCCACGAGTCCTCCCATGCGTACTCTTTGGTTGGAGTTTTAGCCCCTGGGAGCTCTGAGGGTACTAGTTAGTTCATATTGTTGTTTGTCCTAAGGGGCTGTGAACCCTTCAGCTCCTTGGGTCCTTTCTCTAGCTCCTTCATTGGGGACCCTGTACACAGTCCAATGGATAGCTGTGAGCCTCTACTTCTGTATTAGTCGGAGTGCTGTCAGAGCCTCTCTATATCAGGCTCCTGTCTTAACCTTCATTTGTTATATGTGATTACACACTCAAAGCTGGGTGCAGGAACTGAAGTAGTTCTGTGAGCATATCAGAGACACGGTGTATTCATAGAAATGTCAGCTACCAACTTGGATACACATACACAAACACACACACACACATACACACACACACACACACACACACACACACACACGCACACGCACACGCACACGCACACACACACACAGACTTGTTGCCCATTTCCTGACATTCATGTATTAGAAAATCATTCCTTTTTTTAAAAATTTCTTTTAAAGATTTATTTATTATTATACATAAGTACACTGTAGCTGTCTTGAGACACACCAGAAGAGGGCATCAGATCTCATTACTGGTGGTTGTGAGCCACCATGTGGTTGTGCTGGGATCCGAAGTCAGGACCTTCGGAAGAGCAGTCAGTGCTCTTACCCGCTAAGCCATCTCACCAGCCTAGAAAACCATTCCTAAATTGAAACATTAATAATATTGGAAGTGGAGACTTGGGGAGGTAAGGAGGTCATGAGGGCAGGGCCTCCATTAAAATAAGGAGCTTCCAGTAGGGTGTGGTGCCATACTTAAATAGCGCTAGGGAGATAGAGCATCGTGAGTTCCAAAGGAGTCTGCTCTACACAGCGAGTTCAAGGTGAGCCATCGCTTCACAGTGAGCGCTTGTCTCAAAAAAGGGAAAAAGAAAAAAGCTGCTGTCTAAGAAGCACCAACTCGCTCTCTCACCATGTGACATCTTGGCCATCTTAGGATTCAAGGTTTCGGCAGACGCTGCCACTTAGACGTCGCTGCTTAGGTAGAACTTTAGAGACCTGAGAGGCAAAATGAATTTCTGTCCCTTACAAGTTATCCAGGTCTGGGTATTTTTTTTTTTACAATAAAAAAAATAGACTAAGAATTATCATTACATCATATGTAAATATGTTCACATTTACATATACATTTGATATATATCCTAGCATCTTAAATTGTGGCCTATGACCCCATATTCGTCACATAACTGAATTGAGCGGTTGTGAAAATTTGGCAACAGGAAAAGTTGTCTGACCACACAACATCAATTAATTGAAAATCGAACACACACACACACACACACACACACACACATACACACACACAAAAAAATCAAACACAAAATATATCAATCACATGACTTTACTGGTCAGGCCATGAAACACCAACTAGTGCTTGCCAGAATCTGTCAGATTCAAAGCAAAATTGTATGTTACGAATTGACATGTTTTAACAGTTAGACTAAAGTTTTGTGCACCTATTAAAACATAAAGTCTTAAAACCAGAAAACAAAGACCTAACCATCATTGCAGCCATCGTTTCTCAGTGTCTAAGAATCAAATTAGTACTCTCTTTGAATTACATTGGAATGTTTGATTAAAAAATTGATGCTTGAGTAGTATAAAAATTTTTCACTGAATTTTAGGATGGGATTGGACAGAATTTTCAAGAATTCTTAGAATATTCATAAACACATTTTTGTCATTTTGTGTTATGTATTGCTGCAAATCTGGACATTCAAGCACTGATGAATATAAAATTACAATATTCATCAACTGTAAAGACAGTGTAGACGCCCTCGGTGCTATGGTATCAGCCAGGATTTAATGTTATGTCGGGATAAACAAGAACAAGAACTTTTACCTCACAGATGTGAAATGCGCCTCTACCTTCAGAAATGGTAATCACTATATGTATAACAAAGTATTGTTTGTTATAGCACAGGTGATATTTTACCATATTTAAACATTAGGAAACCAAGTTTCGGGGAGACTCAGTACATAGACCAAAGTTATATCCATACAAACAGGTCAAATTACTTGAATGTAGTTTACCTTAGTTTGGTTTTCTCAAGGCATTCTTACAGAAAAATAAATTGCAGATAACCAAAAAAGATGATGAATTAGTATATTAATAATAAAGACATTCAGTTGCATCCAAACAATGTTTTTGTTTGTTTGTTTTTCAATTTATGGCAGCGAACGATCATGGATGCCTGTAATCTTTTTTTTTCCTTTTTTTAAAACTTTTATTGCATTATGATGAGAAAAGTTACATGATTTCAATTTATCTGAATTCGTTAACATTTAAAAACATATTTTAAGTAAATAGAATTAAATCACATTCTTGTTTCCCTTTTGTACCCCAACTTCTCCCAGAGACCCCCTCTTCAATACCTACAATATCTTTTTTTGTCATATTCCTTAAAATTTATAAAATATTATAACAATAAAAATGAGTATTATAAAAGTTGTTTGATATAAAACAACAATCAATTTAACAGTCTTATGTAGATGCTTGTCTACAGCAATACTGAAAATATATACGTTTTTCTCAATATAAATTTTAAATAATTCGAGCATATTAACTATATTTCAAAATAATACATCACTACCAGTATTTTCTTAAATGAACACAAATATATAAAGTCTTTTTGTTTGTTTGCTTTGTATTTAGTAGAGTTTAAAATCTTGGCTCTTACTGTGGTACAAGCCCAAAATAAGAACAAATTTTAGACATTGGATTTCATTGTAATAAGGCTGTACTTCAATGACCTTCACATCACCAAAGGATTTTTACCTCCATCATAGCTAAGCTGAGAGTTGACAGTTCTGCTGCACCAAGGAATGAATTGTAGGCACAATTTTTAGATACAGACTTCCTGCTATAGTCAAAACTATTTGACTTGAGTGAGTGAGTTTATTCTCAGCCCACAGAGAACAGGTTATATTCATTTAAGAAATGGTGTGTGTATTAAGATAGTCTATCCATAAAGTCATTCACCAACTGTTTCAATGAACAATGGTTCTGCTTGGAGGGTGGCACAGACATTAGGTGTGGGTAAGAATCTGGTTCATTGGCTGTGATAATTTGGAAAAGCATTCATCTCAGAGAAAGAGTAACTTGTAAAGTCCTCTTCTTCAAACTTGATACAAGAGTTACAAATGTCAAGCAAAGCATTCAGTCTCGCTCTTTGTTGTTCTCTTTCCTACAAGCTACCTCCCAAGTTAATTGTCTATGTTTCTTTTGGGTATATAAATACTTTTGAAATATATAAGCTGTTCTGAAACCATAGTATAGTGTAAAAACATGAAATAAACAATATTACTAATAGAGAGGCTGAGATAGGAGAAGCAAGATTTCAAGACCCTTATGTTGTACACAACCAGACACTGTCACAAACAAGCTGAAAGTATAT
Organism: Montemys delectorum; assembly: GCA_019843815.1. Lineage (NCBI taxonomy): Eukaryota > Metazoa > Chordata > Mammalia > Rodentia > Muridae > Montemys > Montemys delectorum. The sequence goes on along the minus strand of JADRCD010198406.1, from coordinate 20,074 downwards.
ATAGATTGTACAACATTGGACCTATTTCTCCAATTACCAATTTGTAGAGACCATTGGATGACAATCAACAAATTTCTAATTCCTCATATTTTTGGATTTCAATCAATTAGGATGTGTTGGTAATATTAATCTTCATATTAAGATATTAAGAAAAGGTAATTGTCACTTCCTGTTGTTTTTGTTGTAGGAGGCGGAATTAGATTTGTGTGGATTTGTTGAAAAATTACTTTCTTGCTTCTTCTAGGGTACAGTTTTTCTCCCTATGTTGATGTTTTCCATCTATTATCCTTTGTAGGGCTGGATTTGTGGAAAGATATTGTGTCAATTTGGTTTTGTCATGGAATATCTTGTTTTCTCCACCTATGGTAATTGAGAGTTTTGCTGGATATAGTAGCCTGGGCTGGCATTTGTGTTCTTGTAGGGTCTGTGTGACATCTGTCCGGGATCTTCTAGCTTTCATAGTCTCTAGTAAGAAGTCTGGTGTAATTCTGATAGGCCTGCATGCCTGTAATCTTAGCACTTAGAAGGCAGAGGCAAGTGGATCTGTATGAGTTTGAGGCCAACTTTGTTAACAAAGAGAATTCATTGCTAGCCAAGAATGTAAAGTGAGACTTGTCTCAATAAATAACTACATAATACATATTTTATGGTTACCAGTAAATATTTGATATGCATACTTATTTTGTATACCTACATATATTTGGTGATGTAAAAAGTCACAGGCTAAAGGGTTAAAAAAAGTGTGTAAAAAGTCTTGGCATATATGTTGTGCATACATATGTATGTACAAATTTTTTTTTCAGTAAGTGTTATAATACGCAAGTATTCCCTTGTCAATTACTTATTTAAAGCTTTGCATCAGGGCTGCCACACATGACATTAAAAATTGTGTGCTAAACAAAGGACAATGTGGATGGAGACCCTTGAATTTGTACAGTGCACAACCTACTTCGCTCTCTCTAGCAACATGGCTATATTTAGGAGTACTCAAAGGTGACAACAGACTACAAACACTGAATGTAGAAACATAAGGAAAACAACAGAACATAAGTGAAAATTATTTAAAATTTAAACTTTGCTACAGGTTTTTTTAAATTTTACATTAGATCATTTATACTATAATAACATTTTTTGAAGATAGGCAGAGCCATCTTCTAAAGTACTTAATAAAATGGCTACCCTGTGAAGTGATGAAAGGAGCCATATTCTCTGAGTTGGTACAAAGGCAAGGGTAGAATCAGTGATGTGTGTGTGTGTGTGTGTGTGTGTGTATATATATACATGTATACATATACATGTATACATATATAGTTTTCAAACATGATTCAGTAAGAGTACCATGCTAGGCACAGTCACTCAGTATAGTACATTCTAGAAACCCAACTCCTTTCATGTTGGTCTGAAATTATCCATTAGACTACTTACAATATTTTGCAAACTAATAATTCTCAAGCATGGCCTTCCTTTGATGGGATCAACTTTTTATTAGTTCAATGCTGGAGATTGGGACCAGGACCTTGAATCTGCTAGGTAAGAAATCTACCTCTGAACTACATACAGATCCAAATCACTATTGAGCTTTGATAAGTAGACTGTGGTATATGAGGTCATATATAAATAATTATTCTATTGCATGCAATCCTTTAGAAAAGGATACAGAACTCACTATAAAATTGAAAAGGGAAAAACAGATATAAATGAAGAATGCGTAAAAATAACAAAAACAAAAAGAATATGTAGGCATGACATACACCCTGATGAGCTGGTTGCAAAGATACCAAGATGATTAACAGTAGCCTCAAGCTATCTGTAGGGAGGATAAGAGCAAGTTGAAGATAGCTGGACTAGCAAAGACTAATACTATCGATAACGATCCTTAGGCAACATTATCCAGTGCTTACTGTGAGCCATAGAGTTTCGTGAGTTATTTCTATGAATTAATCCAAATTAATGCTTTAGAATCCTGTACAGTAGTTATGCATCACTGGCCACGTTTGGAGGAGGAAAAGAGCAGTTTCAGACCAGTACTTTCAGACAAGACTACCCCATAAGTCTTTGCATGAGGGATAAATTTAGTCTGCTCTCTTACACAACTCAGAACTATTAATGGTTTGATAACTACAGGAAATAGAAATTTTTTAAAATAAAGACTTTTCTAGTCTTAAATCTATTTTCTCATGTATTTCCTACAATAGAAATAAAACGAATTCTAAATGTCATCTGTGAGAAAGCATCATCTCCATTGTTGAGAGACTAAAACTTTTAAATATTTGTTCTCATTAAGCAAATTTCCCGCTGGGCTATATTTGGGGACAGGAGCTCAAATCACCTCTGGACTTTTCCTGGGACTTTGTTAATCTTGTCAGGAAACACTTTGTTCCCTGACAACTTTCCAACTCGACTAAGAATACATTCTCACAAAACTTTTGCTGGTGAGCAAACATCAGAGGATGTTCTGGGGTCACCTCTGCCTGGGTATTTTGCTCTTTCCAGGTGCTTTGATATTCATCAAGTACCTGCTAAATGGCAAGCACATAGTAGCCCAGATATTTAAAAACATATTTGAAGAACTTCTATGCACTTGAATTTTTAACAAAGTCAGAGTCTAGATTTCACAGCTGTCAAATATCTGGTTCTTTTTTTTTTTCTGTCAGGTCTCGGTTTCAGAGTGGCACTGGCCATAGACAAGTGGATAAACAGTGAAGAATCTGGGTGAAGGGTTAGGAGGAGTGGAGAGAAACAGAGCAAGGTGCATGCATCACTATATGATTTGGGTAATAAACTCCTTTCAAGTGTCAAAGGAATACTTTACAAGCCTACTTTGGTAAGAAAACACTTATCAAATGAGAATACATTAGTCCATTTCTTTGGAATCACAGGGATTAACAATTTCATTTATTCATATAAGGCTTTTCATTTCAAAAGTGCTTTTCTTTTCAAAACTAAGCTACTATGTTTTCTTGCTCAATGGTATCATTAACTTGGCTCAGTAGTTTCTTGCCATGGTTAGGATTTGTAAAGTGAATTAGGCTAGGAAGAGTGGCTTGTTCTGAAAATATAAAGACCTGAGTTCAAATCCCCAGCTTCTACATAAAAAAAAACCCCAAAAACCCAAAAAACAAAAAACAAAAAACAAAAACCTCAAGGTATGAACAGGTAAGGCTGGGAGTGTCTGTAACTCTGACACTGAGGTACAGAGATAGGCAGATCTCGAAAGCTCACTGGCTAGCATAACCTTGCTGAAAATGTTCAGTTGAAAAACTGTCTTGAGGCAGTCAGGGAGAAAGTGACCAAGGAAGATACTTAATCTTTTGTTCTGGTCTCTGATTGACAACAACTGGATACATGCACTTACTTCTTGTGTGTGTCTGTGTCTTCACATCGTGCACACACACACACACACACACACACACACACACACAAACACCCCCCACAGATTTTATCATAACAATCAAAATCCAAAATGGGAAGTAATTTTGAGTCAAGTGGTCTGTCCTTGTATGAAAATTACAGTAATATTAATTATACCATTGTTATTATTCTTAATCACACACATATGTCAATAGGCATCAGGAAAAAAATCAGGCTGTTTTATCAACATATATCAAAGGTCTGATTTGGCATTAAGGAGATCTGTCAGTGTTCAAGAGCACTTGCTGCTCTTTCCAAACACCTGACTTTGATTCCCAGCATCCATGGCTCACAACTCCAGCTCCAGACAATCTTCCGGTTTCCATGCCACTTGCATACATGTGACATACATGCATGTACACACACACACACACACACACACACACAGACACACACACACAAATTAAAAAAAATAATTATGTTCCCTGTATGGTATCTCAAATGACAGTAAAGAACCTACTTTAACATTACAATGAGTATTTCCAAAGAGATCTTAAGGATATTTGAACACATGTGTAAAAGTTATATTAATTGTATAATTGTTAATAGGCATTTGAAGAGGTTAAAAAGGGTTCTGTACAGACAGAGACTACACTATAGAGGACATGGTGAAAATAGTAAGTAGATTTTAAATCTAGGGTTTGTTCCCATTTGAGATATGGAAATATAGACCTTTATTACCTAGCATCAGGTATTGTTATTCTTGCTAATTCACATACCCACTATTTCTACTTTTCATAAAAGGAAGACAAAATTACAAAAAAAAGAGTAACATATTCTGACAAAGCATAAGAATACAAATGAGAATTGTCTGAAGAACTAGCTGTTTCTCTGGTTTGCCTCTTTAAAAACTGTTCTGGAAAAATAAAAACAGTGAAGAGAAAAATTCGAAATTAGTTTTTGAAATGTTTGACATTTTCACAGTGATATGAAGTTAATATAAATGAAAAGAATTCATCAGAATATACAGTTCAGTCAGAAAAGTCAGTTCCTAAATATTATGACTGGACACCAAATGACCTAGACCATACAGTTCTACTGAGTGCGGCTCACACTGTGTGGTGTCAAGAGCAGTGGAGAGTGAGCAAAATACGGAAGGTAAATGATCACATTTATGGACATGAATTAGATCCTAGGAAAGGGATTCACTTAGCAAGTATTTATTGACTATCTGTTCTCTTCCCCCGTACTATTTAGAGAAATGCAAATTGGAACAGTCTATTAAAATGCAAAACAATTTGGAGAAAAACAAAGCAAGGTCAGCCATGGTGAGGGGAAAGAGCTGTACATTGCTAATTGGATTGTACATGTGCTCATTGTTTTTGAATATTATCTGCTCATATACTTGAGAAATTACAGAAATTCTTCTACTTTTTGACCTACTTATTTTACTTTGGGGAATAAACCTGAAGGAAATGAGTTCAAAGAACAATGGAGTGATTTTACAAAGATAACTCCAGAGTGCTATTTTAGTAATGACAGGCCACAAGGCTGACTATGAATAGTCATTGCCAAAATGAATGGGTATTTGTACTGTCAAAGATTATGCACTTCTTTATTCAAAAATGACTATCTCTTTTTTTTTCCTATTTACTTTATTTATCTATCCAGACACTGCTCCCCCTTCTGGTTGTTCGCTCACCGAGAGTCCCTTCCCCATTCCCCACCCCCTTCTCCTCTGAGAGGTGGACACCTTTGGTCCTGCCAGATTAGTTGCATCCTCTCCCACTGAGGTCAGACAGGACCATGATGGAGACCGAGATGCCTGTCTACTACATATGTGCCTGTGGGCCTTGTTCCAGACACTGTATGTTCTTTGGTTGGTGGCTCAGGTTCTGAGAGCTCCCATGGGTCAAGGTTTGTTGACTCTAATAACTATTTCTTGATACACTCATGGGCCAAACATTGTCTTAAAGGCTGAGAAAGAAATGTGATCGAAACTACGTGTGGTGTCTAATAAGACCTTGGGAGCCCGTGCTGTGTTTGCGCAAATTAGAGAAATGCAGTGTTTCTGGGAAAGGCAGTATCATGGGTAGAAATCTTAGGTAGAAGAGTGTCTTTTTTGCAAGGTAAAAGCATGGACGTGATTGAGCATGGAAGCCAGGACTCATGGTCCAGGAGGCCCCAGGAGTGTGTGCTAGATTCTAGCTCTCCTAGCTCCTTTAGGACTTTTGAGGCAGGAGACACATTGGGAGCATTTGTAGGTGGTTGTCCTGGTACTTCTGAGTGGAGGGGGTGGTGAAGAAATAAATATATCAATGGACATCCAGCTACAAAGATAAGTGTTCCAAGAAAGTGAATATAGTTTGACAAGAAAATATAGCAAGAAAAGTCTGCATTTCAGGAAGACTCCAAACACAAAGATGTGTAGAGAAGGAGGGTCATGGTGGAGGTGGACAAGAAGAATATGCAGACAGAAGTAAATAATGGTCGCAAAAAATTCCCTGTAAGTAGACAGCGTTGTACAGTCAAGGAACTGGAAGAGATTAGCAGGTCATGTATGGATTAAACATGAAACCTGAAGGAGACAGCTAGCCAGGTCAGATGCTGCAGGATTTTTTTTTTATAAGACCTCTGCACTTATTCTTAAGAATAGCAGGGACACATTTGGGCAGAAAGACACAGATCTGAATAGATCAGTGCTTTAATCATTCAACTGCAGATTAGAAGCCGGGTTGTGGAGAACGTGGTTAGATGTCCAGTCAGATGTTGAGGGGGTTTGGACTATCCAAAATGGCAGCAGTATTGAAGGCCAGATGTCAATTATTTAAGGCACATGTAGGAGGAGAGATGAATAGATCTTAGGTGTAGAATAGCCATGGCAGGTGAAGCAGAAGGATATTTCAGGTATTCCTTTTCTCTGTTTCCACTAAACCTTCAAATATTAAATTATAAAGGTTTGGGTATTATGTTAAATTCCTACAGCTAAATTACCACCAAACAGCACCCTACATCCATAAAAATTTACTTTACAAAGTAAGGTCAAACTTATAGTCAAAGTTATGCCAGCTAGGCTGTGCTCTCTCTAATGACTCTACTGAGATAATATCTCATGTACACGCAATGCATATGCATTTCTTGCCTGTGACTGCATGACTGCAGTTCTTGCCACAGTCTTCAGACCTGCCTCTCTTCCTGTCTTTCATAAAGACGTTTGTTACTGGATTAGAGTCTGTCTCCGATACGGTTTCTATCAATATGTTGAAGAACCATGACCAAAGTACCTTGAGGAGGAAAGAGTTTATTTGGCGTATACGTCCATATCAGACTGAAGGAAGTCGGGACAGGAGCTCAAGCAGGGGAGGAACCCGGTGGCAGGAGCTGATGCTGAGGCCACGGAGGACTGCTGCTTACTGGCTCGCTCAACCTGCTTTCTTATAGAACCTTAGGACCACCATCTCAGAGATGGCACCACTCCTAATGGTCTAGGGCCTCCCACATCAATTACTAAGACAATTTCATATAGGCTTCCCTATAGCCTGATTTTACTGAATAATTTACTCAACTGCAGCTCCCTCCTCTTCAGTGATAACAGCATCTGTCAAGTTGACATAAAACTAGTCAGGAAGAGATCCTTTCAGATATAGAACAATCTCTCTCTCTTTCCCCCTCCCTTCCTCCCTCTCTCTCCTCTCCTTTCTCTCTCTCTCTCTCTACCTCTCTCTCTCCTTTTCCTTTTTTTGCAGTCTTTGTACTAAATAGCCCTAGCTTTCCTAGAACTCACTATCTAGATAAGAACTCATAAAGATCTGCCTCTCTTTGTTTCTCAGATACTGAGATTAATATAATACACCACTGTGCCCAGCAAGCACCTCATCTCTAGGATATCTTCAAATATCCCTTTTCCAAATAAGGATACACTCAAATATTTTGAGGATTAGCACATGGACATACTTTATGGAGGCAACCCTTTACCATACTATAAGTGCCCGGTAACTACCATTTTTCTACTCCACATTAGGAACTGCAGGACGGACCAATTTTACACGCAATTGTTTCCAAATTCTGCTGAAGAGTAGGTGAAAGTTCTGTCTTCAGAACTTTGGTAGTTTGTACCCTAAGTGTCCCCAGAAAACAACACAAAAAAGGCTTGACTTCCAGAGGACCAGTATGGGGGGGGGGCCTGTAGAAAATTTTTTTTTTAGGTTTTTAAAAAGATTTTTTTATTTATTTAAGTTTTATTGCATTATAATGAGAAAAGATACATAATTTCAGTTTATCTGAATTTGTTAACATTTACAGACATACCTTAATTAAATAAAATTCCATCACATTCTTCTTTCTCTTTTGTACACCAACTCCTCCCAGAGGCCCCCTTCAATACCTGCAATACCTTTTTTTTTTTTAACTTTTACTGCATTATGATGAGAAAAGTTACATGATTTCAATTTATCTGAATTTGTTAACATTTAAAAACATATTTTAAGTAAATAGAATTAAATCACATTCTTGTTTCCCTTTTGTACCCCCACTCTTCCCAGAGACCCCCCCCTTCAATACCTACAATATCTTTTTTGTCATAGTTTTTAAAATTTATAAAAAATTGTAACAATAAAAATAAGTATTATAAAAGTTGTTTGATATAAAACAACAATCAATTTAACAGTCTTATGTAGATGCTTGTCTACAGTAATACTGAAAATACATTTTTCTCAATATAAATTTTAAATAACTCCAAACATATTAACTATATATTTCAAAATAATACATCACTACTAGTATTTTCTTAAATGAACATAAATATATAAAGTCTTTTTGTTTCTTTGTTTGTTTTGTATTTAGTAGCGCTTAAAATCTTGGCTCTTAATGTGGTACAAGCCCAAAATAAGAACAATTTTTACACATTGGATTTCATTGTAATAAGGCTGTACCCTCACATCATCAAATGATTTTACCTCCATTGTAGCTAAGCTGAGAGTTGACAGTTCTGCTGCGCCAAGGAATGAATTGTACGCATGATTTTTAGATACAGACTTCCTGCTATGGTCAAAGCTATTTGACTTGAGTGAGTGACTTTATTCTCAGCCCACAGAGAACAGGTTACATTCATTTAAGAAATGGTGTGTGTATTAAGATTATCTATCCATAAAGTCATTCACCAACTGTTTCAATGAACAATGGTTCTGCTTGGAGGGTGGCACGGACATTAGGTGAGGGTAAGAATTTGGTTCATTGGCTGTGATAATTTGGAAAAGCATTCATCTCAGAGAAAGAGAAACTTGTAAAGTCCTCTTCTTCAAACTTGATCAAGAGTTACAAACGTCAAGCAAAGCATTCAGTTTCACTCTTTGTTGTTCTCTTACAAGCAACCTCCATAGCTAATTATCTATGTTTCTTTTGGGTATATAAACACTTTTGAAATATATAAGCTGTTCTGAAAACCATAGTATAGTGTAAAGACATGAAATAAACACTACTACTAATAGAGAAGCTGAGATAGGAGAAGCAAGATTTCAAGACCCTTATGTTCTACACAGCCAGATACTGTCATGTACAAACAAGCTGAAAGTGTATATGCATTGTACAATATTGGACCTATTTCTCCAATTACCAATTTGTAGAGACCATTGGATGACACTCAACAAATTTCTAATTCATCATATTTTTGGATTTCAATCGGTTAGGATATGTTGGAAATATTAATTTTCATATTAAGATATTAAGAAAAAGTAATTGCTACTTCCTGTTGTTTTTGTTGTAAGGAGTGGAATTAGGATTATGTGAATTTGTTGAAAGATTACTTTCTTGCTTCTTCTAAGGTACAGTTTTGCTCCCTATGTTGATGTTTTCCATCTATTATCCTTTGTGGGGCTGGATTTGTGAAAAGATATTGTGTAAATTTTGTTTTGTCAGGGAATATTTTGTTTTCTCCATCTATGGTAATTGAGAGTTTTGCTGAGCATAGTATCTTGGGCTGGCATTTGCATTCTTGTAGGGTCTGCATGACACATGCTCAGGATCTTCTAGCTTTCATAGTCTCTGGGGAGAAGTCTGGTGTAATTCTGATAGGCCTGCCTTTATATGTTACTTGACCTTTTTCCCTTACTGCTTTTAAAATTCTTTCTTTGTTTAGTGCATTTGGTGTTTTGATTATTATATGACGGGAAGAATTTCTTTTCTGGTCCAGTCTATTTGGAGTTCTGTAGGCTTCTTGTATGTTCATGGGCATCTCTTTCTTTAGGTTAGGGAAGTTTTCTGCTATAATTTTGTTGAAGATTTTTGCTGGCCCATTACATTGGGAATCTTCACTCTCTTCTATACCTATTACCCTTAGTTTTGGTCTTCTCATTCCATCCTGGATTTCCTGTGCATGTTTGCATTAATGTATAATGCCCCTGAAATCTCTTCATCATTTTTTCCTTCTGTTTTCTTCTAAGAAAAGAGAAGTCTGTAAAAAGCTACGTGACAGTGCTAGATTTAGCTCATTTTAACAAAGGTCACAGCATTTCTGAGTAGTAAACACTATTACAAGATCTTTCCAGTGTCTGGATGTTTGGCAGACATGCCTCCATTCGGAAGAAATGACTGGAGCCTAGGGCTGGGAGACAGATGTGGGTCTGTGAAGTCCATGAGCATCTGAGAACAGCAAACACATCCTATTTTTTTCTTTTTTCTGTTTTTTTTTTTCAGCTACAGCCAAGAAGTGAATTAAGGCAAAGACTTCTTCTTTGCTTGAGTTAGGGAGACTTTTGCAGGCTTAGAGAACGAGAGCCTTACTGTTTCAAACCAAATGGGAAAGAGGGGATTTACTTAAGGTACGGAAGTCGGGGGTGCACGATTCCTTTTAGTGCTAACTCAACGACACCTGCATTCTATTCTTAGGCTGTTTCCTCCTGTGATGATAATATCAGCAATTAATGTACTTATATTTATAGGTCTTACTTTTCATGGAATAAAACCCTTGGGAAGGTCAGCTAATTAATTTCTGTAATGCTTTAGATTAGATTTGTTGTATATTTTATAACCTTGATAATAACAGAGATGATTAAAGCACAGAAATATTAAATTACTTTAGAAAGCACTTCCTCTAAAGAGATATCAGGAAACAGACTAATAGTACAGGTCTTGTTCATTCTAAGAAGTTTTTTTCTATCACTACTCCAATAGTGTGCCCATCTAGTTGTTAAGAAGGATGAAGACATTTAAAAACAGAGCAGTTGTACCAACAGAAAAGTAATATGCTTCAATATTCTAAGAAAACTTTTATGGTAATATGAAGTCAGTTTGTATCTCTGAAGCTCACGTAACTTCTAAAACTGCTATGAAGTCGGATTACACATGCCTTCTATAGTCTTGTGAGGTCTCTGAACACTTAAGCACAAGGACTTGGGTTGGAATGTTTTTTTTTTTTTTGTCATTAATAACTGTTCTTATTCTGGTCAAGATATTTGGTAATTGGGGATGGAGAGATAACTCAGTGGTTAGAAGCCCTGGCTGTTTGTTCTTCCAGAGGACCGAGGTACAACTCCCAGCACCCACAGGGCAGCTCACAACTATCTGTAACTACAGTTCCAGGGGATCCAACACAATCACACATGCATGCAGGTAAAACAATGCCCATAAAATTAAAAAAATAAATTTAAAGAAAGTAATTTGAAATAACAAATTTTCTCAATGAAAAAAAAATTAATAGCTCTCGTCACTGTGCTATTCTCTGCCTTTAAGCATTAGCTTTGGAGTTCAAGACACTGTCATCTTCTCATGGAATCACTGCAGCTAATGAGCACTTGGTTTTCTCTGTTGTATCTTCACCACCTCTAGTCTCCATTGGAGTAGTCTTTTAAAATCATACAAATTGTACAATTCTTTTGCTTAAACCCTTCACTGATATCCATTCATATTGAGACCTACACTTATATCCATACTGCTCTGAATCTGTCTGATCTTGTTTAATAAGAAAAACTAAGCATGGTCAGGTTAGTACTAAGACAGGAGAATAAAATATACATTTCTTTTTTTTCTAATTTTTAAATTTTTTTTAATCATTCCATTAGTTTATGTCTCAAATGATATCCCACTTCCCAATTACCCCTCTTTCTTATGATGGTCTAAAAGCCTTAACTAAACTGGCCCTTGATAAGTCTTTGGCAAATTGAAACATGATATGCACTAATCCTTCCATGCATTACTGCATTTCCGTGTCCATGGTTTACTGGCTGTAATGACTTTTACCTATCCCTAGACCAGATGAGTTTGTTCTATATTTAGACTTTTGCCTATTTCTAAATGGCTCCATATTTCTTTACGGCCTTAAAGTTCAGTGCGAATATTTTATAATGAGTACTCATCCTCAACTACTGGAGCTCTAGTAGCATCCCCTATCAGTTTCTTATCATCTTGTGCATTCATGAGATATCACAGTGTGGCTTCACCAAGGTCACCGAGCTCTGTGACAAGTTGGGATCTGGAGACCGAGCGACCACAGCCATCCAATAAACCCCGTAATAGTAATTAGGGAGGGTGGAGTCAGATTTACTTTGTTGTATTGATGGCATGTGGGTTAGGGTACAGGAAGTACTGTACTTTAGCCTGGCCAAGTGCAATCCTCCAGTTTCTTTTTGAAAAGTAAAAACATCATTTGTTGAATTTCTTTTTCCCTTTTTCTTCTTCATTTTTTTTTTCCTGTAGTGCTGGGACCAGCCCTAGGACTTGAGCGTACCAGACAAGTGTTTTATCCCTGAGCTACATATATAGATAGCCCTTGCCCCATCCATGTATGTGGGTTCTTGTTTCTTTTTTGAGATAGGATCTTATTGTTTATCCATGGCTGGCTCGGCGCTCACAATGTTGACCAGGCTGACCTTGGAACTCAGAGATCCACCTGTGTCTACCTCCTGTGTGCTGGGATTAAAGTTGAATGTCATCATATTCTGCTTCAAAATATGGTTGCTCTTGGTTATTAAATCATGGTATGAAATAAATATATTTAGTGAAGCATTTGCTTACACTTAACCGTGGTGGTCTGTCTTTTTTTTCCCTCTCCTTGAGACAATATTTCTCTGTGTAGCTCTGGTTGTCACCCAAGTGCTAGGATTAAAGGTGGGTAGTGGCAATTTAGAATTTTGGTTTCTTTTAAAAACACATATTAACTGGGCAGTGGTTTTGCACACCTTTAATCCCAGCACTTGGGAGGCAGAAGCAGGCAGATTTCTGAGTTTGAGGCCAGCCTGGTCTACAGAGTGAGTTCCAGGACAGCCAGGGCTACACAGAGAAACCCTGTCTCAAAAAACAAACAAACAAACACACACACAAACAAACAACAAAAAACACAGTGTGGACTTACCCTGTAAGGTAATTGAGTAACTATTCTTTTTCTTCCTACTTGACCATAAGCTTAACGAAGGCCAACAGTTTGTCTATTTTTTTTAGAGTGCATTCCCAGAGTTTTCAGGGATACTTCCCACATAGCATATTCTAGGCGCTTAGTAAACACTTTCAGATGAATAGTAAATAAATTTAAATGCAATAATTCATGGAAGTGTTAAGGCATATCCTGTTTAAATTTGCTGTTTATGTTCTCGCTCTTGGGGACTGCTCTATTCTATTCATTCTATTCTGTTCTGTTCTTATATTCTCCTGACCAGTAGGACATAAAGAAGAATAGTTGATGCTTCTTGAGTAAAAATTAAATGAGAGACACAAAATATTTCAAAGAAATTAAGCTAATTTACCAACCTTTTAGATATATGTTATTGTAACTCTAATTATTAAGGTGTTGAAACTGAAGAAGAATAGGGTCAAGTAAAGAGCAAAGACAAGTAGATAAACTGGGGTTTAGACTGAGGCAGCTTGGTTCCCATTCTCGATCACATTACTAACCTATTTAAAACCACTTTGTTAGCCTCACAAAAGTTTTCTAACAATTCCATAACACTACTACTCTTTCTTGTTTCCATGCATTTAGGAATGTGCATATTAATTCACCTTATAATGAGCATCAGTTACAAGTTAAGTACTGACCCAGGTTCCAGTACTAAAGAACATAACAACTTGCTCTTTTTTCTAGTTTTTCTTTTCTTCTTTCTTTCTTTTTTCTTTTTTTCTTTTTTTGAGGGAAAGGATATAAAAAGTTAAAGAAATATGAACAACCTTAATTTTCCAATGCTCTCAGCAGAATATCAAACATTTGATAAGCTTGAGTAGAAATTTATATATTTTATAACCTACGATTGCTGTTTTATGATAAATAATGGGCTCAGACATTTACAAGGTTTCTTTAAGATACCTTATTTCTCCAAACACTGCCCCAGCTTTCAGAGTTACCAGAACTTGAACACCATCAGGACCTCCAAGAACTTGGACTTCTCCGTGCTTGATAATGTACATTTCTTTTCCAATTTCTCCCTAAATGCCATATAGAAGAAAGAGAACTGTAGTCACTTTTTTTTTTTTTTTAAAAAAAAAGGTGATTATAATTCACATGAAGAAATCTAAGGTCTTCCAGAGGAGCAAATACAAATAAAAAAGCAGGGACTATCATTGTAAAAGGAATTGTTTTAAGACCCCATGTTGTTTTGAAATGTTGTTTAGACATATCACAACAAGCAAAATGACTGGGAAGATGGTCCTTTTCACCACATGAGCCCTGTAAACCATCGTAAAGCATGAGAAGATACATAGGTCAGGAGTGAGTATGGCAGAGAAAGTAACTGCTCACATGGATGGCACAGTTTTCTGACTTCAGCTTCCACTGCTCTGGTTGAAAGAAGGTCCTTTGTGTAACAACTGAGCCTAATATTAGCCATTAAAGTCAAACCTATCTTATGCCTCTGTCACTGAGGTATGATCGAGGAAACGGGAGACTTTGAAGTGCCTGGACTATATTGTAACACCATGCCAGTGTCGTTCTTCTCATTAAATTCTTGTTTGTATTTGATGAGTCTCAAGGTCAGAATAACAATTAATAATTCACCTCTTGGAATGATGCTATTTTGTACACCCGAGGCAGTATAGATACTCAAATGTGAATAGAATAAAATAAAGTGGGGAAATTCACAAGAACATAGATAGTTAATTTAAATATTTAATGTAAATACCATGATTTTTTTTATATGTACCTACTGCTTAAATTAGCATCTGGGCTATAGTTGCTCACCTTTATCAGACCTGCTGGTCCAAAAGCACATAGGTTAGATTCCCTTCCCACAACCATCTTCCCTGCCAACTGAGTCCTCTGGGACACACCCAGCTGCTCTGAGACACCTGTTCTCTCTCCTGGACCCCATTTTTCCCACTACCTCTCAGGCCACCATCATCAGACCTGCAAGTCCAGAACCATACAGCCCAAGGATATCCATCAGAGGTCTGCCACACCAGGAACATTGAGGTTAGGCCCCTGTCCCAATACCTACTACAACAGAAACATCCTGGGACTAAAGCCATCCAGATGGCTAAAGGCCTTCTAAAAGACACAATCAACAAAAACCAGGGCAATATGACAAATTCAAATTTAAACAATATCTACCCATCCCTGCAGAAAATACAAGAAGGAAAACTCCAAACAAGAAATAATGAATACCATACCAACAAAAACAAGGGAGCCACGTGCACAGACACACATACCACCACCACCACCACCACCACCACCATCACCACCACCACCACCACCTCCTCCACCACCATCTCCACCACCACCTCCACCACCACCACCTCCACCACACCACCACCACCTCCACCACACCACCACCACCTCCACCACCACCACCACCACCACCACCACCACCACCACCACCACCACCACCACCACCACCAAAATAACAGGAAGGAAATTCCTGTATCCATTCCTCTGTTGAAGGGCATCTGAGTTCTTTATAGCTTCTGGCTATTATAAATAAGGCTGCTATGAACATAGTAGAGAGTGTGTCCAGCTATCTCCTGAGAAGCTCTGCCAGAGCCTGAGAAATACAGAGGTGGATGCTTGCGGTCAACCATTGGACTAAGTATGGGGTCCCCAATGGAGGAGTTAGAGAAAGGACTAAAGGAGCTGAAGGGGTTTGTAACCCCATAGGAAGAACAACAATATCAATCAACCAGACCACCCAGAGCTCCTAGGGACTAAACCACCAACCAAAGAGTGCACATGGTGGGACTCATGACTCCAGCTGCATATATAACAGAGGATGGCCTTCGGGTATCAATGGGAGTAGAGGTCCTTGGCCCTATGAAGGCTTGATGCCATAGTGTAGGGGAATGGCAGGGTGGGGAGGCAGAAGTAGGTAGGTGGGTGGGCGAACCCCCTCACAGAAGCAGGGGGAAGGAGAATGGGATAGGGAGATTCAGAGGGGGAACTGGGAAAGGAGATAACATTTGAAATGTAAATAAAGAAAATATCTAATAAAGAATAACAGGAAGTAACAATCACTGGTCATTAGTATCTCTCAACATCAATGGAATAAGTTTCCTAATAAAAAGACAAAGGATACAAAAATAAGATCCATCATTCTGCTGCACACAAGAAACAAACCTCAGAAATAAAAATAGACATTACCTCAGAGTAAAGGGGTAGAAAGAGTTTTCCAAGCAAAGGGATCAAAAAAGAAAGCTGAATAGGCATTCTAATACCTAATAAAATAGACTTTTAACTAAAATTAATCAAAAGAGATAGGGAAGGACACTTTACACTCATCAGAGGGAAAATCTACTAAGATGGTAGCTCAATTCTGAACTCGATGCCCCAAACACAAGGGCACCCACACTTGTGTAAGAAGCATTGCTAAAGTTTGAATCACACATCAAACTCCACATATTAATAGTGGGAGACTTCAACAACCCACTCTCAGCAACTGACAGGTCATGCAAACAAACACTAACAGACATTTTGAATGAAATTGACCTAATAGACATCTATAGAATACTTCACCCAAACACAAAAGGATATATACCTTTTTCTGAGCATCTCATGGATCCTTCTCCAAAACTGACCATATAGTCTGTTACAACCAAGTCTCAACAGGTATAAGAAAATTGAAATGACGCCTTATATCTTATCAAACCACTATGAATTAAAGCTGGACTTCAACAACAGAAGCACCAGGAAGCCTACACTCTCATGGAACCTGAACAACTTTCTACTCAAATGATCTCTGGGTCAGGGAAAAAAATAAAGACTTTCTAGAATTTAATGAAAATGAAGGCACAACATACCCACTTTTTATTTTATTTTATTTTTGACTTATTTACTTTACATCTAGCTCAATGTACCCCTATATAACCCTCAAGTAAATAGATGTAGTCATTAATAGTCTCCAAACAAACAAACAAAAACAAACAACAAAAATGCAGGCCCATATGTTTTTAGTGCAGAATTCTACCAGATCTTCACAGAAGAGCTAATACTAATACTCTTCAAACTAATGCACAAACTGCCAAACACATTCTATGAAGCCACAGTCATACTGATATCTAAATCAACAAATACTCATCAAAGAAAGAGAATTTCAGACCAAGTTCTCTTATGAACATTGGTGCGAAAATACTCCCAAACTGAATCCAAAAATAACATAAAAAACATCATCCACCATGATCAAGTAGGTTTCATCCCAGAGCTGCAGGGATGGTTCAATATATAATAATATATCAATGTTGGTGGTTGAGTCCCTGGGAGCTTTGAGGGTACTAGTTAGTTCATATTGTTGTTCATCCTAAGGGGCTGCAAACCCTTCAGCTCCTTGGGTTCTTTCTCTAGCACCTTCATTGGGGACTCTGTGCTCATTCCAATGCATGGCTGTGAGCCTCTACATCTGTATTAGTCAGGCACAGGCAGAGCCTCTCAGGAGACAGCTATATAAGGCTCCTGTTAGCAAGCACTTGTTGGCATCTACAGTAGTGTCTGGGTTTGGTGACTGTATATAGGATGGATCCCCAGGTGGGGCAGTCTTTGTATCATCATTCCTTTAGTCTCTACTCCAGACTTTGTCTCTGTAAAAAACTATACATGGTATGTACTCATACATGTATATTAGCCATACAATATAGGATATCTATACTCCACTCCATAGACCCAAAGAAGCTGAACAAGAAGGTCCAAGTGAGGATGCTTAAATCTCACTTCGAATGGGGAGTAAAATAGAGGTAGCATACAGATGGAGAGAGAACTGGGTGGGAGAGGAGATGGGGAGAGGAATAGTGGGTGGTTCAGATTCAGAGGTGTGGAGAGACAGGGGAGTTGGTCGGATGGCTATGAGAATGAATGGAAATTTGTATCTGGCAGGGTTTGAAGGAGTAGGGAGCATCTCAAGGACATGGTAGATATGTGGGATAGGAGGGTCTTCCAAGAATCAATAGGGGAGACCTTAGCTGAGACTCATTGCCATGGGGATATGGAACTTGAAGAGATCACCTCCTGTAGCCAGGCAGTATCCTCACTGGAGAGATAGGGACACAGACCCACCCACAAAATTTTTGACCCCAAATTTATCCTGTCTACAAGAAATGCAGCAATGGTGATGGGCCAGAGACTAAGTAAATGGCCAACTAATAACTGGCCCAATGAGAAATCCATCTCATGGAAAACCACTAATCCCTGATACTAGTCCTGATACTCTGTTATGCTTGCAGACAGGAGGAGTGCAGCATGGCTGTCATCTGATAGGCTCTCCCCAGAGCATTTGCAGAAACCCACAGCCCAGCACTGGATGGAGCTTGGGGACTCTTACAGAAGATTGGGGAAAGGATTGTGGGCCCTGAAGGGGATAGGAACTCCCTAGGAAAACCAACAGAGTCAACTAAATTGGATCCTTGGGTTCTTGAACCATCAAAGAAGTGCATACAAAGCTTGGTCCACCTCCCACTCCTCTTCCTCCTCTCCGCACATATGTAGCAGATGTGCAGCTTGATCTTTATGTGGGTCCTGAATAACCAGAGTAGGGGCTATCCCAAAAGCTGTTGCCTGTCTGCAGAATCTGTTCTCCTAATGCAGCTCTCTTGTCTGGCCTCAGTGGGAGAAGGACATAACCCTGCAGATACTTGATGCACCAGGCTGATTGGATACTCAGGGGAATCCTATTTCAGATAAGTGGGGGAAGGCATGGGGGAAAGGAGCTGCTGGAGGGGGGAACTTGGAAGGGGACAGGAATTTCGATGTAAATTGAATAAAAAAGAAAACACGGGGAGTAACTGGGACCAGCAGGACCAGGCATACAGGAACTCCACCAGCCCAGTGACTCAGGTTCCTTCCGGTCTGTCTGGGCCTGTGTCCAGAGAAGACCTTGGGCACAAGCTCCACAGCCAGTCCCACAACACCCAGAGGAAGCTCCGCTCCCAGGTGATCTAACAAGCCCAGGATCACAGGATCCCAGAATCACAGGATCCCAGACACAGCTTCATTCTGAGGAGTTCTGATACAACCAGAATCACAGGAAGGACAGACTCCAGTCAGATTTAGCAAAAACAGGTAGCATTAGAGATATCCAGATGGCAGGGGCAAGCATAAGAAAATAAACAACACAAACCAAGGTCACTTGGCATCATCAGAACCCAATTCTCCCACCATAGCAAGTCCTGGACACACCATTACACTGGAAAAGCAAGATTCAGATATAAAATCACTTCTCATGGTGATGATACAGGACTTTAAGAAAGACACAAATAGCACCCTCAAAGAAATACAAGAGAACCCAGGTAAAGAGCTAGAAGCCCTTCAAGAGGAAACACAAAAATCCCTTAAAGATCTTGAGGAAAATACAATCAAACAGGTGAAGGAAATGAGCAAAACCATCCAGAATCTAAAAATGGAAATAGAAACAATAAAGAAATCAGAAAGAGAGACAACCTTGGCCATACAAAACCTAGGAAAGAAATCAGGAATCATAGATGCAAACATCACCAACAGAATACAAGAGATAGAAGAGAGAATCTCAGGGGCAGAAGACACTACAGAAAACATCGACACAACAATCAAAGAAAGAAAACGCAAAAAGCAAAAATCTCCTAACCCAAAACATCCAGGAAATCCAGGACTCAATGAGAAGACCAAACCTAAGGATAATAGGTATAGAAGAGAGTGAAGATTTCCAATGTAATGGGCCAGCAAATATCTTCAACAAAATTATAGAAGAAAACTTCCCTAATCTAAAGAAAGAGATGCCCATGAACATACAAGAAGCCCGCAGAACTCCAAATAGACTGGACCAGAAAAGAAATTCCTCCCGACACATAATAATAAAAATACCAAATGCACTACACAAAGAAAGAATTTTAAAAGCAGTAAGGGAAAAAGGTCAAGTAACATATAAAGGCAGGCCTATCAGAATTACACCAGACTTCTCACCAGAGACTATGAAAGCTAGAAGATCCTGGGCAGATGTCATGCAGACCCTAAGAGAACACAAATGCCAGCCTAGACTACTATACCCAGCAAAACTCTCAATCACCATAGATGGAGAAACCAAAGTATTCCATGAAAAAACCAAATTCACACAATATGTTTCCACAAATCCAGCCCTTCAAAGGGTATTAAATGGAAAACTCCAACACAAGGAGGGGAACTACATCCCTGAAAAAGCAAAAATGTAATCTTCCAACAAAACTAAAAGAAGATAGAGACATGAACGCAATGCCAGCTCTAACTACAAAAGTAACAGGAAGCAACAATTACTTTTCCTTAATATCTATTAACATCAATGGACTCAACTCACCAATAAAAAGACATAGACTATCAGATTGG
>JADRCD010198402.1:0-33481 GCA_019843815.1 Montemys delectorum | reverse complement strand
TGCTTGTTTGTTTGTTTTTTGGAGGGGAACCTGGGAAAGGGAAAATTTACATGTAAATAAAGAAATTATCTAAAAAAAATAAAAGAACAATATTTAGAAAAAAAAATCTGACTTTTAAAATATTTAAGAGTCAAATCTACCTTGATATTAGTGCCCATCTCTTACCCAGTATAAATAAATACTCCACTGTTCTACCACTCTCCAGATGGATACTCACTAAAGGTCCTGATCTAGGAATGAAGGGGTGTGCGTGGCATGCAGCCTGCCCCCTTCTTTGATCACTGTCTAAATGCTGCTCATGGCCACCTCTTAGACTGAGCTTGTAGGTGAGATGAGGAAAAAGCTATGGTTTCCTCTGTCTGGTGAGTGTAGACCGAGTCCTTAGGTCACCTGTATGTCAGAAGGACAAGCAGCTCTTTCTCTAGCGGGTTGTTTGGTAAGGTCTTTCAGTGTGTCTCACCTGGAAGCTTCCCACCTATTGTTCCTACAAATGAGAAGCACCTTCTCTCCGAGGACATTTATGATCCCCTGGCCCATCCACGGCGTCTTTGATTTGGAGAACTTCATCTCTTCCAAGTATCGTACTAAAAAATTCTTTCTAAGATTCCTGCAATTCTTTAACTCTAGTGAGATTGTTATACAGCAGCAAAGAAAAGAATATTTTGCTAGTGTGGATCTGGGGAACATAGGCCATCTTCAGTGAAGCTTCTAGCCTCTTTTTCCTTGCTCTATAGACATCTTTAGTCACTGCAGGTAGACACTGCCTCAGTCTTTCCAGTGTCCATAGAATACACATCAAGCCCTTCCTCATGGGCTTGATGTAGGGGGAAGCATCCCTCCCCACAGAGATCAGATGAATGCTCCTAAAGTGTTCAGTCTTGACCAACTTCTTCCCATGCCCTCAGCCTTCTCTCATCTTCCTATAGTCAGGTGATGGGGCAAGAGGACAAAGCATGTTTTGGTCCACCTCCTTCCAAATTCTACATCAATGATCCAATACCTCATGTCAGACCTCAAGGCTCATCATCAGGGTCTTTTGATAGAATAGGACAAATAAGAGTTCTTTCTATTCTGAGCTCCAGAAAACAAAATCTCCCCTATCAACTACCAATCAAACTTCACTTCTGCTGTCTTGCCCCTTGTCGGTGGAATTTTAAAGTCAACCTTTCCTGTCTCTTCTTTGTACTCTCCCATTCAGGTGAAACAGTCCCATCGGAATCAAAGAAATTCTATAATCACCCAATTGGGAGGGAAACAAAAACTAAACTGATAAGTTGTCCCTTAACCTCATACACTTCTCCAATTTTTGCAACAAATTTTCTGCTTTTCTTCACAGTCAGATTTCCTGAAAGGTTTTTCTACACAAACTGTCTCCACTTTCCACATTTCCAATTTACTCTTCAGCCAGAGCTGCCTGACATCCGCCTCCATCACTCATCAGAAACGGCTGTTGTCAAAGTTAACAACCTCAAGTTGCCAGATGCAATTGACGCTGTTCCCTCCTCACCTTTCTCGATGCTTCGTCAGCGGACTGACAACTTCCTACTACAATCGCTTTCTTCAATGGTCCCCAGGACACCACGGTGTCCTAATTTCCTCTTGTCTCACCATTTTCTTATTGCCCTTCATCCTTTCTGTTTCTAATCGAGCCAAACTTCCAGCCTTCTGGGCCTCTGCAGTTCAGCGGGACTCCCACTCCGCTTTGCCAGGCTGTACCTTCCATCTAGTCTAACGTACCACAGCCTGGTGATATAACCCAGACTGGCCATACCAGTGTGCTGGCCGTACATACCCTATTGTCTATTTAATGTGGTATTCTATAGCCACTGGACTTCAAATTAGACATAAGTGTTTCTGTGAAATTGTGGTTTTATCAACTTATGTGTGTCTAGCTCTGGCTGGACCCATCTTGCCCCACTCCTTTTCACCCACCTTCAAACTTTGACACTAATGTGGCTCCATCTTTCCTCTCACAGGCTAGAAAATTAGTCCAAGCACTCACCATTTATTTCTACCTCAGACATCTTGGCTGTCTCTCACACTCTCACTCTGACCCTCACCCCTTTGCCACTTTCTTCTCAGCCTCCAGAACAAGTTTTAAAATGTGACAATCTTAATATTTTTGCTTTGTTTGATTTAATTTTTTGAAAAAGTCCCAGTCTGTAGCCTAAGCTAGACTAGATTTTATTATGAAACCCAGTTTGACCTCAAACTCATGGCTATCCTCCTGCCTCAGTCTCCTAGTACAAGCACAAGGCACCACACTTGGTTTTACCTTGCTATTTTTTTGCCTCTCTACATATGCTTCCCTCTTACTTGCAATTGATGATGACTTGTTTGCTATTTAATCCCTGACATCCTACTGCCCTATAAGTAAGAGCTCTGGAGACAGGTAATGTGCCTCCCTTGCTCCTAGCAACATTCTTAACACTTACTCTAGGATCTAGTTGAGAGAAGCATCCAAGAAGTAGGTACAGGGATACTCTATCCACCTGTGGCCTTTCTAACTGCCTTGAACAGCATCTCCAGAAAAAAAAAAACTGCAATGGAACATTGAAGCCTTTCTTCCCATAAGATCAAAGGGATGTTTATTTACTATGTACCAAACAACACCATTGTCCTCTTTAGAGATACATAATTCACAAAATGTAATGTTTCTCCCTTCAGAGAGCTCATATCCTCAGCCACAATATAGTCAACAAATAAAGAGAAGGTATGAGGTGATTCCACAAGGCATCCACTATGGAGGAAAATGATACAGCAGCCACAAGGACCCTTAAGACTCAGTGGCTAGAAGGAGTGTCCTCTCTAGAAGACACATGCAAACAGGGATATGTGGAAAAAGCAGTTCCCATGAGTGAGCATAAGGTAGAAAGGTGGTGGAAAGAAGGAAAGGGTTTGAGAAGTGGAACTAACAGGAGACCAAACCCACAAGACTGATGAGAGGGGAGGAGAGTCTAGAGGCAGTGAGGTTGAGGGTAGCCAGGGCTCAAGCATGGGAGGCTGCAGAGGGCTGGGCACACTGGAGCAATTAAAGTGAGATGGTAACTATTGTAGGGAATAAAAGCAGGAGGGTGGCATGATCTCATTGGTACTTCAGACAGACGGTCTCTGGCAGCTTTGAAGGGACTGGCCAGAGGCACCTGGAAATAGGAAGGCCAGCCAGGAGGCTATTGTAGTAGTACAGATGAAAGGTAGTCTGTGGCCATGAGGGAAAGTGCATCAATGGAGGACATTCTTTGAAGGTAGGATCAAGACAGCCAGTTGAGTTGGTATGTCTGCTGCACAGAGGGGTAGGTTTCAAGCAAGGTTCCACTGAGGCCTGAGTAAGGGGTTTGCAAGAAGTGGGGGATGGGAGAGGGATGACGAGTCCTATTTTGGCTAGATTTCAACTGTTCTGAAAGCTGGGGTAGCTACTTTGACAATGCACCACTTTTGGGTTCACTGCTGTGCCTGATAGCTACAGAGGGAGTTAAGTGTGTGGATCAGTTACTGTCCATGCGAACTCATTACCAAGTTTTAATGACAGCAAGTCTCAGATCGGATTTTACAAAACATGCAGAGATAATGTCTTTAACATATAGGGACAGGGCCATTTGTACACCTGCTCTGGAAGCTTGCTGCCTTCCCAAATCTCAGTCCTGCCAGGTGTGCCAACTGCTGCATTGAATGAATCCACTCAGCAGAAGGTAATGTCCCAAAGCAGAGTCAGCTAGCCAGACATGCTTGGCTGGGCTGGCTAGAAAGGGGGATGCTTAAGGAATGAGCTGTATGTACTATCCCTATAGTAAATCCCATAGTTCTTGAGGGATTCAAAATATATGTTTTTATATATAAGTATAAAAATATATTTTTATATGGGCAGGTAATAGTCCTAAAAACATCTCCATATCTTGGTTATCTCTAATTTAATCTACAAAAGCCCATTTCTAACATCCATTATGCTGATTAACAAGCCACTAATTTCACAAATGGAAACCCAGTTTTGATTCAGCACGCTAATTAGCAAAATGTCTGGTGTTGATCAGAGTTAAAGATAGCTGAAGTGCTTGTGGTAGCTGCCTCTAGAGGAAGGCCTTGCTGCAAGGAAGCCAGCTGTACTGCCAGTTCTTGATTAGAGCAACTGTCTTCAGCTAAAAGTAAGAAATGCATACCTTGGAGCCTGCTCTGCTACATTTTATAAAGCCATGGTAGATACGCATGTTGCCTAGAGTGCAGGCACCCAGAGGTAGGTATCATGTCGGTCCCTGGATATACAGGGAAGCTACTCAGGACTACAAGGGACTGTCTTGAGTCAACACAAGTTGAAAGGTATTTAAAGCTATGAAACTAGATGAGAAGGAAAGAGATTCAAGGACTGTGACCTGGGATATTTCAACCTTAGGAGGTAGTTAAAGGAGGTGGACATCAAGGAGTATCTATTACAGAGGAAAATACCAGCAGAAATGAGAATTTCTAAAGGGAAGACTGACCAAATCTGTCAACTTTTCTGAGAAACTAGGAAATGAAGACTGAGGAACAAACACTGGATTCACCAGGTGGATGTTGCTGATGCCTTTGTCTGGGTGGTTTCCATACAATACCATGAGAAGAAGGAATTGAGGAACAGTTTGGACCACTAATTGAGAAAACATGGAAAGTAATGGGAACTGAAACACAAAAGGCAACAAAGGGGTCTTTACTTATATTGCTTTTATTATGTGATATACTGTGTGTGTGTGTGTGTGTGTGTGTGTGTGTGTGTGTGTGTGTGTGTACATGCCTTTGTGTCTGTCTGGGTATGGGCATATGACTACAGTGGGCCAAAGAGACCAGGGGTGTCACATTCTTTGAAGCTGCAGTTACAGGTTGTTGTGAGCTGTCAGCCATGGATGCTAAGAACTGAACTCTGGTCTTCTGAGAGACCAGCAAGTTCTTCCAACCACTGAGCAACCTCTCAGCCTCACAGAGCATGTTGTGATATTGTCAGGAATGACCTACTAAAGAAGAGGGATTAAACAGGAAAGAAGGGCATCCATTCCTGATGCTATGCCATGGGAAGGCATCAGTGCCACCTACAGAGCAGATCCCCACCCTAGAGTCCACAGAAGTCTTTGGTAGTCCACTTGTCTATGAGGAAGAATTCAAATACTTATACTCCAAGAGCACTTAGAAAGGCATGCCTGAGCCCCGGCATCTCCACACCAGGAGCTAAGGTGAGAGACCTTTTGTTCTGTTAACCATCGGCAGTGGGGTTGACCTGAGAAATGTTCTAATTGCATAACTCTGGTCTCAGACTAGTCCTGGGTATCAGCAAGTACAGAAACAGTCTTTTGGAAGATCAGGAGCCTGTCAGTGTCCTCATGGAAAGTGGAGAATCAAGCTACTGGCTATTATCTTGCATCTACCAGGGAAGATAAGGTCACGGTTAGCCCGTTAAAAGGGACGGAGCTGTGAGATGAGGAACTGGGTGGAACTGGAGCATTAGATACACTGCAGCTTCTGCTTACTGTGTCTTAGGGCATTTTGTTTTGTGGGATAATATATTCTCTGGCTTTTAAAATCAGCCTGAGCTGGGGTTTATGATACTTAAAGCCAAATGTCTCTTATCAATTGAGTAGAAAGAGTATTCCTGAATGCTCCCTTCATGCAAGACCTGGTCACCATGCAATTACATCTGTCTCTTCACCCAAGGCCATGGACTCATCAACCATCTTCAGTATCTTGTACACATTGCACCACACAGAAGAATTACTGAAGCAAAGGTTATGAGCCAATTAATGGATGATTCCCTTGCTAGTTCTCAGAAAATCCAATTTACCAAATTAAAGTTATATTTATTTAAAATTCTTTAAACCATTCTTGCCTCTTCATAATCCTCTTTTCCTTTCATATCCTACAAATAGGTAGATGAAGAGTGGGTGGATATATAAATAAATGATAGGGTGATACAAGTAGAATATAGATGAATAGGTAGGTAGATAGATAGATAGATAGATAGATAGATAGATAGATAGATAGGTAGATAATCTAGATTATGCATATGAGAGAAAATATCTTGTCTTTGTTAGTCTGGCTTACTTCACTCAACACAATAATCTCTAGTTCCACTTATTTTTTTCTAACTATTGGAACTTATTAAGTTGAACTATGAGATGACCATAAGTCTTTGAAGATGACCAAGGGTAAAGTGGTATAGTGTGAGTGTCAAATTGACAAGGGATGAATTTTATTGTCAACTAGACTTGATTTTTAATCAGCAAATAGACACAATTCTGAGCACATCTCTGATGGAACATAGAAAGAGGGTTAATTAAGGCCCTCCCTGAATGTGAGCACCATCATCTCAAGTGACTTGGGTCCTGAACTAAATAAGGAAGAAAGGAAGGAGGCAGCAAGTGGAGCTCCAGTGTTCAGTCCCCTCTGCTTCCTGAATGTGCATGTGCTGTGCCCAGCCATTTCATGCCCATCACTAGGCCTTCCCTACCATGATAGACAGCATCACCACCAACCATGAGTCAGAATAAACCCCTCTGTTCACAAATTCATGTGCCATTTTGTGAAGCATTAAGAAAACTAACAATTACAAATCTGTAGGTCTTGAAGAATAAGATCCTAGCATTTGCAAATAAGAATAAATCCCTTTTCTTTCCTATTTGTATCCCCTTTAGTCTTACGTCTCTAAAGATCTTGAGTATTATATTGAATATGAGCACAAAGAATGAGAACTCTTGTTTTAATCTTGATTTAGAGAAAGTTCTTCCAGATTTTTCTTATTTATTGTAACACTGAATACACACACACACACATACACACACACACACACACACACACACACACACACACCATATATACTTTACTGAGCTGAGATACGTTCTTTCTATTCGTATTTTCTTCAGGACTTTTATCATGAAGGGCTACATCATCATTTTGTCAAAAGTCTTTTATGTGCCTACTGAAAAATCATGTAATTTCTGCCCTGAGGTCTATTTACATACAGTGTAACATTAACTGGGTTATATATACTGAACTATCCATATGACCCACAATAGAACTGACTTCTTTGTATATGGTATTCTTAATGTGCACTTGAATCCAGTTTTTAATTAGTTTATTGAGATTTTTTATGAAGAGATCTCCATGTATATTGGTTATAGTTTTCATGTATGTGTGTATGTTCCTATTAAAATAACAGAATCAATTGTTTTATTGGCTTTTAGTCTCCACTTTATTAATTTCTGTTTCAGTTTTATTATTCCTTTTCATCTGTGGTTTTGGATTTGGCTTCTTGTTTCTCAAAAACCTGAGTAACATCATTTGGTTATTTATTTCAGACATCTCTTTGTTTTTAATATAAGCATGCTGTTTCCAATTGTTTCATTCAAATGTGTTCTCATTGACTCATTTGTTTATTAATTGCTATTTTGAAGTCCTTGTCTTATGTTTCAATTAAATCGCTTTTGGGGGGAAATATTACAACTGCTACGATGGCTTCTGGAGGAATCATAGTGTTTTGGTTGTATATCTTTCTGCTTTTGTATGGGGGTCTAGGATCTGAAATTATCACATTTGTGGTATTTCTTCTTTATGTGGATATCTGGTCTTGCCTTGGTTAGGTAAATATTTGGATCGTTGATTGCTTTGTGGACAGCAGTGGATCAGCAGTGTAATGCTGGGTTTTTGAGCTTAGAGTTCATACTCAGATTAGTTCCAGATATGAAGTTCTTCTTTGAACTTAGACTCCATGTACTTCTAGATAAATGCAATGGGTGGGCTGGGAGATAGGTTAGCATATGGAAGACGTTGACTGACTCTGGAAATCTCCTAAGTTGGGTTCAGAGTCCAGCTTCAAAAGGCGTCTGGGGCAGAACTAAGGGCATCCTAGGTCTGGTCACAGATGGCAGTGAGTCTCAAGGGAATGAAGATGGACTGGAATGAGATTTAAGATGGCAAAATTGAGGGAACCCTAGAAAAACAAGAATGGAGGAGAAGGAGAAAGAGAATGAATATAGGTCACCTACCTGGGTTCCCATCAAGTATGGTGGCTGTGGGGTCCTTGGATTAGAGCAGGTTATGATTGGTGGAGAGTCACAAAGGGAGGAATAGCTTAAAATGAGAACAACAGAACTGGTGTTGGGGGTGATACCTGGTCTGTGCAATGTGTGACGGCAAGTCCCATGGAGATGGAAATGGTCTGAAGAGCCAGGCTGAGGCACATAACAACAGCAGGTCTAAAAATGGCCTAAGGGAACCAAAATTCAGGAAGGGAAGGAGGGTACAGGTAGCCTACCCTGGTCCCTACCAAATATGGTGGCTGTGGGGGTCCCCAGGAGAGAGTGATTTTCCT
The DNA here is from genome assembly GCA_019843815.1 of Montemys delectorum. NCBI lineage: Eukaryota > Metazoa > Chordata > Mammalia > Rodentia > Muridae > Montemys > Montemys delectorum. Next base: position 25,155 of record JADRCD010198402.1, on the reverse strand, counting down.
AGGAGAGAGAGAAAAAAATACCCTAATGTCCTCCCCTATTTCTACAAAGACCCACTGTTAATTCAAGAATGCATTTTCCACTCCGAGTGTTTGTGCAGTTTCTGTTGCTATTGGTTTCCACTTTTACTCCACTATCACCTTGATAAGAAAGGGGATGATTTTGATTCTTTTGTATGAATTACCAATTATTAAGAGGAAGGCAATAGAAAAGAAACAAAAGGAAGGAAATCCTTTTCAAAGAGAACAAGGCTAAGAACTAAAGCATCTCAATGTTTGGGATTAATTAATGTCTTCAAACCTCATTTCTTATTGCATCTCTACTCGCAACAGAGACAGAAAATCGCAGCAAAATCGAAGCAAGTCACTCCTCATGAGGTCTTTATGAAAGTCCAAATGTCGTTTAGTTTCAACTCTCGATTCCAAAGCTTACCAGTAATTTGACCTTGAGCAAATGCTCTGAGCTTCATTTTTCTTCTCTGTGATATGGGGATGATAATATCTCAGCAGGTTGCTTCAGGCTCGAGCAAGGTTGAACATAAAAAGTAGTTATCGAAGTACCTGGGTCAGAATAAATGGCTAAGATCATGCAGGGGGGTATTGGAGATAAGCAGGTTGTTATATTTTGTTCTTTTTTAATTGAGAAAGCTTTTCCTAAGAGAACAGCTCTCAGCTGTCATTCCCTGGTAGTTAAAATCGTTGATTTCTGTCTCTGCTGGTGTCTGAACTTAGCCTAGATACAGCCGTGGAGATGAAGGCAAGCCATCTCCATGTTGTGACAGGAGCATTATAATTTTCTAGTTAAGAAAATAAACTGGAAGACAGGAACCAGGAAGCTCAAGTAGGAAAAAAAAATATACTAGAAATGTCTGTTTTCTGGATGCCTCTATTTGGGGCAGTGCTCAAGTTACTAAGTTTCTAGTCATTAAGTTATTGAAGTGGATATCCTTGTCCTTTGCCACAATACTGCATCCCCCGCTCATAAAGAATGATCCCTAAATCTGCTTAAGTAGCCAGGTTCTGAATTTCTAATCCATGACCATTTTATTCTAGACCCAGTGTGGATGCAAGAGAGCCAGAGTTAACCTAGGGTCCCAGCACATTGGAGCAGAGGCCTACAGATGGGACAACGCAATTCGTTTACTTTTAATTTTTTCTGGATCTCTTCTTAACTTATTTCATTCCTTGCAGTTGGCTCTACATAATTCCCTGACAATGTGCATTCAGGCCAGTCTACAGGGAAACCAGAAAAGATGAAGTAGGACTCTTAGAAATCATATTCTTTACATGAAACTAAATCAGGCAGTGGGAGGGGGTGAGCAGAAAATAGCCTGAGGGGGTGAGAGACAAGCCTGTGAAACAGCGAGAGGCAGCTGGAGACAACTGAGATGAGCAAGGAGAGGGCACTGTGCAGAGAAAAGGGAAGACATGCAATGATTTTTTTTTTTCAGGATTCTGTTAAATCATCCACTCATTCCCCAAGGCAAAAAATCATTCCCCAAAAGGCACAGTATTTTAAATTATGTCAACTTAGTTAAAGTACCGTCCCTTTGGCAGAGGATCTGTCCCAGCAGAAACATCCATTATCTGAGGGAAAATTATCAATCATCCCATCAATAAATGGACAGATAGATAACACTTATCTCTAGATTTTAAATTAGAGTGTTCAAGTGTTCTTATTATACGAAATTTGAAATGTACAAAAAAAATCTAATGACCAAAGTCATCCATTCTGTTTTATAGGTATTACTATTATTAGCATGCATATACTTAGATTTTCTGTTAGATAAGTAACACAAAGACTCTCTCTCTCTCTCTCTCTCTCTCTCTCTCTCTCTCTCTCACACACACACACACACACACACACACACACTCAAACATCCCCATTTATGATGTTTCAAGGTAACAAAGTAGCAGAAACAAAATCCTTCTAATTCTTAAACAAAACATATGTTTCCAGGGCTTGTGAAGTTTCCATAATTACCTATGTGATAGTTGATTTCAGATCCTTGTATTCTCAAAGACTAAGTTTTTGCCTTATGCCTTATCTCTCCTACAGTCAAGAATCTTAAAATATTTATGAAGGTGCTGAAGAGATGACTCAGTAGTCTGGAGCTCTTGCTGCGTGTGCAGAGGACCCAGGTTCGGTTCCCAGGAGTTGCCAGCTCTGTATTCACATATACATTCACAAAAATTTTTCAATCATCCAGCTCATGTATATATTAATACTATTATTAGTAATTAAGCTTGGAATAAAAGAATCTGTGTTTGCTATTAAAACCATATTTGTTGTGAGTTCACACCTGTTCAATAAATTCTGATCTCATGGAAAGACACAAGGGTGGTCTGCTGTTTCTTAAATAGTGTGGTCAGGATATGGGTCCCATTAGATGATGAATTCTGCTCCAGAATGCTCGACTCACCATCCTGGATAATTGTCGTATGTTGGGAGAGGCCTGTTTTATAATTTCTGAAATCCAGGGAGACAACACTTTGGGACAATGACTTATCTGTGCCTTCATCCTTAAAGGGGAAGAGAGAGAGAGTAGACAGACATTCACTGAGTAACTAATGCATCTATGTACAGAGGTGACCTAGGCGAAGGAAACATGGCATCAGGTCTTTATTATGCTTTTGATTACCTAAGGGCCAAAGTGCTTTGTAGCAAAAGCAGCTTCTAAATGCATGTTTCAATGTCACTTCATCTCTAACTTCTTAGTCTGGTAAATTGTAAACAGTGCTAGTGTCTTATTATATTGCTATGAAAAAATACCCAAGGAGGGCAGCTTAAGGGAGAAAAATGATGTTTGGGTTCATAGTTCTGGGGTGTAGTTATTCATGGTGGGGAATTCATAGTATCAGGAGCCTGGTGTTTGAAGTTAGAAAGCAGAGAGCATGGAATATGGATACTCAGCTCATTATCTCCTCTGTATTCAGTCCAAGACCCCACTGATGAAATGATGCAACCCACATTTAGGATAGGTCTTTCAAATTCACTTAATCCAATCTATAAATGTTCATAGACATGCCCAAAGGTTTGTTTCCATGGTGACTGTAAATTAGGCTGACCATCAACCTAAACCATCACATACACAGAGTCATAAGTGCATAATTATAAAATGCAGATGTGTGTATTAAATGTGGCACATATACATATATGTGATGTATAATGATGTATGTAGTATTTGCTAGTAAATTTTTACTTCATTTGCTGTGTGCCTCCACATAGTTCCAAACGGATGTTGTTTGTAAGTCTTTTCTCTGAGTTCATTTAATTTTCCAGGAAATACTACCTAATTCTTCACCAGACTAGCTGATGTTCTGGGAGATAAATATAGGGGAGGGTGGTATGCACTTTACAGAAAGTAGACTTTACGCTCTATCCTCATTTTAATTATAACCTCACCCTTTGCATCCTGCTGGTGTGCTTGGCTCTAACTACTCTTCCTTTGACATACTTCATCCAGGTCTCTCATTCATACTCCTTATCAGTCTCAAGGAGTTAATGTTGCAGACAGAATACTTGTATCTTCTTTTCATGTTGAGGTTCATTTCCCAATGCGATGCTGTTTGAAGGAGGGGGCTTTGCAAGGACGGTTAGATCAAACTAGTGTACCATAAAGAAGCACTTGCTGACAGGAGCCTGGTGTGGCTGTCCTTTGGGAGGTTCTGTCAGTACCTGACCAGTGGTGGATGCACTCTGCTTGCAGTCAACCATCATACTGAGCTTGGGGACCCCAGTGGGGGAGCTAGGGGGAGGACTGGAGGAGCGGAGCAGGCTTGTAACCCCAGCTGGCCAGACACCCAGAGCTCCTAGGGTCTCTATAGACCACCAACCAAGGAGTGTACATGGAGGGATCCATGGTTCCAGATACATATGTAGCAGAGGACGGCCTTGTCTGACATCAATGGAAGGAGAGGCCCTTGGTCCTGTGGAGGTTTGATGCCCCAGTGTAGGGGGATGCTGGAGCAGTGGGTAGGAGTGGGTAGGTGGGTGGGGGAGTACTCTCATAGAGGCAAAGGGGAGGGAGTAGAGAGGGCAGTTGGAATGGGGGAGTTGTGGAAGGGTAACCTGTAAGAGGGATATCATTTGAGATATAAATGCATGATTAATAAAATAAATTTTAAAAAAGAAAGAAACCTCAAAAAATTGTTTGTTAAGGAGGCTACAAGCAGGTATCATCTCCTGGCAGGAAAAAACTTACCAAACACTGAGTCTGCCAGCCCCTTTGACCTTAGGCTTCCCAGCCTTGAAACTATGCACAAAATTTGTGTTGCTTAGAATCCATGCAAGTCAGAAGTACTGCTGGATAACCTGACTCTCTCACAGAAGGTTAAACAACCTGTCGACCCTGTGTGCCAAGAACATGAAGATATCACTACAGTCTCGGCTTTTCCCCAATCCATTACTGTTAGGCACGTGCCTTGGGGAGTCCATATTCTTTATATGTTGTCCCATCTGTTATTGAATGTCAGAGCTCACACATCTTCCCATGTGTTTAGCAGTAAGTGATACCATGTCACTGTGCTTATTGTGAGAGTAGTGACATGGAATTTGAAAGAGCAGAATTGATAGAGGTGGTGGGTTCAGCAAGGTCTCTGATAAGGCACAGCAGTGGGAGAGTCAGCAAAGAACCTTCCAGGAAAAAGTAAAGCCTTTCTATTTCCAAGAAAATACCTGAAATCCTTAGAGATAGGTGTGGGAACAATGCCCACAATAACAAATATGAATATATAATAACTGAATTTGAATTCTTCCAAAATAATTGTCACCCAGGACATTCTAAGTTCATTGATGAGTGTCTTATCAGTAGTGACCTTTCAGCTAATCCACCACAGAGTTGAGCTTATACTTTGATACTAGGTATGCTGGGGGAAACGGCAGCCAATTTGCACATCCTGGTAACACCAATGCTTTTCTTACTTCACATGCCTTTTGGCAAATTATAATGAGTTACACCACTTAGTGTCTCGTCAACAAACCCATCACAGAACCAGAATCTAAACAAGAATGCAGGATGATTATTTTCTTCAGGAATAAAGCTCATCCTTGACACTGACTGAAGGGCCGGAAATCAGAGGCTGGATAGACCAGAGACCTAGGACAGAAACAAACACAACTGGCAAAAAAAAAAAAAAAAAAAAAAAAAAAATCATACTCATAGATTGGTGCCTAATCTAATTATCATCAGAGAGGATTCACCCAGCAAAAAAGATGCAGAGATCCACAGTCAAACATTAGGCAGAGCTTGGGGGAATCCTAAGGGAGATGGAGAAGAAGGATTATAGGAGCCAGAGGGGTCAAGGATACTGTAAGAAAAGCCACAGAATTAACTAACCTGGGATCCTGGGGGCACCGAGAGAGTGAACTGCCTATCAAGGAGCCTGTATGGGACTGACCTAGGCCCTCTGCACATAGTTCTGTAGCTTTTGTGGGACTCACATCAGTGAGAACTGAGGCTGTCTCTGACTGTTGCCAGTTTTTTGGGGTCCTTTCCTCCTGCTGGGCCATCTCATCTAGATTTAAAAAGAGATGAGTGCTCAGTCTTACTTTACTTTTGATATGCTGTGCTTGGTTCATATCCCTGAGAAGCCTTCCCTTTTCTGAAGAGAAACAAAGGAAAAAGAGAAGGAAGAAAAGGAGGAAGAGGAGGAGGAGTGGAAGAGAACTGGATGGGTGGTAAAGAGGAGGGGGAAGGAACTTGGAGGAGAGGAGGGGGAAACTGCTGTTCCAGATGTTGAAATAAGAATCACTGGGGGAGGACTGCAAGTAAGGCTACAAATGTTAGCATGTTTTCAAACTGGTCTTACAGCTAATGCTGCTGCTGTGGCTCATCCCATCTGCACTGGACACTCTCCGCCTCTCAGCTGTTATGACAAATGGACTCCCTTCTATGCCTTAGGTAAAAATGACCTGCCTCCAGGGAACTGGTTAGTCAACTGAACATTACTAACATTCATCCTTGTTTCTTAAAGTGACAGCTCTCAGCCTTATAATGACTTAGGTTGGGGGACAGCAGCATATGGTACAAGGGGATCAGAAGGTCGGTTGGGAGTTAAGAATTAACATGTTTTAGACTTCTGCAAGGATGCAGAAAAGCTCTATAGAAGCTGGTTACAGTCCAGGGCTTCAGTCAGTCAATGGCAGCCAACCAGAAGTCATGGATCCCAGAGCATTGATCACATCATAGGAGGCTCTGAAGCCTTTCCAATGAACAACGCTGATATAGAACACCTTGCCAGGAAATCATCATGTCAGGCATTTACAGTTTTGAGTCTCAGATCTCAGTTCTTTGTTCACATCACAAGTGGATTGGGTGTTCCATTCATCAGCCATAAACATGGAGCTGGCAGCATAAGTTTAGAGCAGAGTCCTCCTGCCGAGATGTTACTAAATCAAGGCACTGGCTCTCCTAGGGATCAGTTGATGGTTTCTTAGTAGGGCTCTTAAAAGTCCCACACTCTCAGAGTGGCAATCCAATATTTGTTCCTGCTAAAATCTGGGCCTTGACCTATAATACTGCAAAGCAATAAGCAATAGGGAACTTGAATGAATGCTAAAATGCCTGTCTAAAAAATTTGCTTTCCTCAAAGCCTGGAAGATTCTCTCTCTCTCTCTCTCTCTCTCTCTCTCTCTCTCTCTCTCTCTCTCTCTCTCTCTCTCTCTTTCTCTCTCTCTCTCTCTCTCCCTCCCCCCTCTCTCTGTGTGTTTGTGTGTCTGTGTGCATGTGCATGTGAGTCTGTGTCTGCATCCCCATCTGCCTGTGTGTGTATGCACACGTGCTCAGGACTAAATTCTGACAGTTTTCTCTTACCACTCACCTCACTCTCTCCTTTGATGTCATCAACGTTCATAGTTTTAAGGGTCATCTCTATGTTGCTGTTTCTCAAGTACACACAAGACTTGAACCTTTGACTTCTCTGGTCTGAGGAATTAAACCCTCAGGTACTTGCTTGCTATCTCCATCTGAATATCAGATGCACATCTTAAATTCATTATGTCAAAGACTAGAACTCTCTGCTCTCTGTGGCCACTAACCTTTCCCATGCCATTCTGCCTGCTCTATGGATTCCATCTTTACCTTGAACAATGATTTTTTCTTCCTACGTCTTTATCCACATATGCTATTCCCCCATTGTAAACAAGATGATGATGATGATGATGATGATGATGATGATGATGATGATGATGAGGAGGAGGAGGAGGAGGAGGAGGAGGAGGAGGATGGCAAATATGTCTTAATAATGATGTAATATTCTTCAATATCCTTTAAAAAAACAATATTTTTGGAGCACATGCTTTTAGTATCTTATCAAAGCAAGTCCTTATTCTTATTCTTTAAGCGTTATCACAAACTTCAATTATTTAATGTGCTTGTTTAGATAATTGCTGCATGAATTCTGTAAGTACAGATATCATTCCTATTTCACCATTTTCTGAGGTTTGAAACCAAGGTCAGTGAACAGTTAATACTTGGTAAATATTTTATAATAATACAATATTCACATGTCTGCTGTGTGTTGGTTGAGAATGACCTACAGCCTTATTTTATTACCTTTTTGAATTTGGTCAATATTTTTCTCTCACATGATAGACATTTTTAATGAAGAACTTCAGGTTTAATCACCCTAGGAGAATTTATTTTGTTCACAGGGAAGAAAAGCAATCCCATATATGAAGATGTAGATGTTGGGGTGCTTGCAGATTAGCTTCCCAGCTCCAAGTTCTACCTTTCACCTTCTTTAATAAAATTAAAAACTGCTACATCTCAAGAGTTGGGGTTTTTTGGATCACTTGAAAATGATCAAAAACATAAATGGGAAATCTACCCATGCATGGAGTTCTCTGTATGTGTTTTAGTAATGATTCCTCATGTCAGCATTAGAAATTTCTTGTTCAGTTGCAGAACAGCTTCAATTAACTTTTTCAAAATTAGTGTTTCAGGATATCCTAATCCATTCCTTCCATAAAATATATAAAAATGAGTAAAATGAGTAATTGCTAGGTTGGGCATAAAATCTGAGGTAAAATTCCTTCCTTTTACAACTAGACCAATTCAGATATAATTGTATTGTTTTCTGGTGTCTCTCATTCAAAGAAATAAAACAAATTCATCACCATCCTAACTTTAATGTCTCTGTAAACAAACTCTTGATTTTCTTCCTGTTGTCAAAGGACCCAGGAGATCTTCTAAAAACTTTGTAATTCAAATGTTGTACCTGATTATATATATAAGTATAAGTATAATTTTATTTTTGGTAACTGAGTGTGAGAGCTTTTCTTAAACTAAGTAATATTTTCAATTAGTATTTTATTTCTAACTAGTTACTATTTAGGGGGATATTTTTCAAAAATCATTTTTTAATTCCCTGAAAAACTTTTGTCTTCTGTATTCAGGATCCCCACTTTCAGTTCCCCCTTATTCCTTCTTCATGTTTTTGAGAGATTCTCAAGTAATTCCCATGAATAGCCTTCTTTCTGTACACCATCATTTTGATCCCCCAGTCCCTCTAATGAAAAACTTTTATAGAGGTTCTGGCTTGCAATTGTTATATACATGTCTCTATCCATACAGTTTTCTGACATGTCTCTCAAGATCACATTAATCATTTAACCTAGGATTAAGGAATCCCTGTGAAGAACAATTGTGCCAATACCAAGTCAATCATCACTCTTGGTAGCTTGTGAGGCTAGGCCTGCAATCATGTTTATGCTGTGAGAATGCCCTCTACATGCATTCTTCAATGAGGTCCTCATGGAAACCGAAGAGCTAAGGGTGAGCAGAGTGGGCTACAGAGCAAGTATTTTCTCTTTCCTCCCCTTAAGTGGACCATTTAAGAAAACATATCACCTCTTAGGAGGACCTGGTCCTGAAGGTGAGCAAAGATGCGTGTGGGTGTATGTGACTTCTTGCCAAAGAATCAGAAATGGATCTTGAAAAGAATGGAGCAGAGGCTGAATCTTAGCCTTGCAGGAAAAAGGAAGGGAGAGGAGAAGATGAAGTCAATCATAATAATACTGGTATTATTAATACATAATAATAATTTTGATGCTAGGCTAGAGTGAAATGCCTCTTAGAAATAGCTGCATTGCAAACAGGGATATTGTAAAGCTACTGTAATTAAGATCAATGTATAAAATCCTTGAAAGGACTGAATTTGACTAGTACTTCGAGCCTCTCATGCCTAGCAAAGGTTATAATATAACATACTAAAGCTATCTTGACTGAATGGAAAAGATCATGTTGAATGCACCAGCAAAAGAGCTGGGGGCCATCCACGGCAACACCTATCAATACACTTGAAGCCACCTCCGAAAGTAAACTCTGATGTCCATCCCTCCCGAGTAGGTCTATATCTATGTGTTTTACTCAGTCTATACACACATTCACTAGTGCTTAAATCTACCTCAATGTTTTCTTGCATGTATATCCTTATGAGTTTTTATCTGTACATTCCAAGCAGTTAGTCACTAAAATGGGAACATATTGATCATGAAGATATTGCCTAACATATGGAAGAAAGGAAGAGACAAGGGAGGTAAAAAAAAAAAAAAAAAAAAAGACTGAGGCAAGCTTCAAGTTTGACTACATACACTTGGAGTTAATAGAACTATGAGTCTTGAGAACAGAGTCTGGGTCTATAGAAGCTGACTTTATGTACTCTTCTCTCCAGTTAAAACAATGAAAAAATATTAAAAACTTCATGTTCAATTGGGAAACTCATTAGTATTTGCTATGCAGAAAACTGTACCAAAACTTAGGAGCTTAAAATATCAATATATACTTACCTAGCCAATAAAGTTCTGTTTTATTGACTTAGACTAGGATGAACATCAGTGCTTGGCTAGTCTTCATCTAGTGGACTCATGTGCCTGGCCAGCTGGTTGTCACTGTCTTAGGTTTAGTATTGTAGGGGGAGACATATGTTCCAGGTCGCTCATCCTCACTCTGGAACTAGCATGGTGGCCTCAGTTGCTTTCTGTAGTGATGGCAGAGAACAAGTCAAAACCCAGCCATACAAGCATTTTTAAGGCTCTGCTTGAGTCACACTTCTAATGTCCCACTGACCAACGGGGTAAAGCTTTGAAACCATTAATGAGCTCTACCACTTGCATTAATCTACCTGATTAGCCTAATGAAGAAGCTCTCCATCCCTGTGAGAGCACACAAATGTTTAAAAGCACCTCCCAGTTGGACCATTATGTGACACAGAAACACATATTTAGTTTTGAGAAAAATACTCTGAAGCTTTCTTAGAAATTCAAATTACCCCTCACCATGTTAAATCTCTTTAAAACTGGATGTGTAATAGGTCCAGGACTTCACCCTGTTTGCATGCTAACAACAGACGAGTCTTTTACAATTTAATAGATACCAGCATTGATTTGAGGGTTAGAAACAAGGGACATTTTGTTCTTAGCATTTTTATAATTGCCAGGTTCCTTTTACACAGGTTCCTTGAACCTAATTCTCAAAAGGCAGCACACAGAGGGCCAGGAGACACCTACGTATTCACTTTGTGGTGCAATAGTACAGGAAAACCAAGTTTAGTGGCCCTGACCCTTTTAGAAGAGTGAGTGTACCCGTCTTCTATCTAAATGTTCTATCAGAACTCCTATCTAGTTCTGACTAAAAACATTGAAAGGATAGTCAGGATGATCTTTTTCATAAGACACAAAAAAAAAAATCTATGGAGAGCCGTGTGTAAAGGATGCAAAATCATTTTCTCTCTTCCATGCTGGCCTTAGCCAGAGCTAAGACACATGCAGGACTACAATTTAAGTTTTGAAAACTAACACTGCCTGTGGACCTAGAGTCTTACACATGGAGTAGTACATAGCAAATAGTAGTCAACTTCTATGGTTTAACTTCTGCACATTGACTTGATTCAAATCTACACTGACAGCTTAGATAGTTGGTTTAAGAGCTCTGCTAATCCATCTGCGAAGGAAGAGAATCTGCAACATCCTTCTTCCAGACTCTCTTTGTTTCCCAGACTTATCTCCTAGCGCCTACTTTCGGGAGAGTACTACTTTCTGGAAAGTTGACCCCAGGAAATCAGAAGCTAAACTGAATACCCCAACCCTGAGTCAACTGAGGCTCTGGAGCACCTGCGGGGTCGAGATGAAGTTACTCTTATAAGTTCTTTCTCTTGTATTGTTCTACTACTGTCATTTACCTGGAGAAATCCCCTCCATAACCACATGTACATAAATCACTGATATAGGTTCTGCTTTTGGTAAACCTTACTGAGGGCTGTCCCCAGAGTGCTGGGATCAAACACGGCTAGATGCAGGTGAGAGAAAAGGAGTCAATGTTCCTAACTCATCTGACCCCAGCATTGTATCCTAACTATCTTGATCAATGTAATTATTCCTTTTGCCTTAGTTGACTTCTGATCAGTTTATTCCACCAGCCCTCTAAGAATCCTAAACTATTTTTAAAATTTATTTATTTAACTTTTTATTGATTCTTTGTGAGTTTCACATCATGCTCCTCAGTCCCACTCATCTTCCCATCCCCTCATATCCATCCTTCCTTCTTGCAACCCCTAAAAATAAAAACAAACAAACAAACAAAAACAAAGAATAGAAACATGGTCTAGGGAGTAGGCTGTACTATGTCACAGTGTGTTCTATACTATATCCCTGTCTACACATCTTCACTTACAAATGTTCATTGCAACGATTCATTAGTCTGGTTTGAGATCTCTTGCTTCTGTGACATCATCAATATTGTATCCTCACTGGGCCTCCTCCCCATTATCCTGCTGTTGCTCTATGCCATGGGCATCCTGTAGCTTTGAATGACCAGCAGCCTCAATTCTTACCCTTTGCTTACCTTGTAATCCTTTCTAAATTAGACCATTCTGTTTCTGTTATCTGCTAGGACATGCCAAAGCACTGCAACTGGATCCAGAGATCTTATATAGCTTTCAGCAAAGTCAGATGACTTTAGGTATAGGAGTATGTCTCTGTGTGTGTGTGTGTGTGTGTGTGTGTGTGTGTATGTGTGTGTGAGAGAGAGAGAGAGAGAGACAGAGACAGAGAGACAGAGACAGAGACAGAGAGACAGAGACAGAGAGACAAGGAGACAGAGAGACAGACAGAGACAGACAGAGACAGACAGAGAGACAGAGAGACAGAGAGAGACAGAGACAGAGAGAGAGAGAGAGAGAGAGAGAGAGAGAGAGAGAGACAGAGACAGAGACAGAGACAGAGACAGAGACAGAGACAGAGAGAGAGAGAGAGTCTCCATTACAACTTATAATAAAATATCCTTTGTCAGGCTATATGTGCAAGAAAAAATGTCAGAAAATACCATGATTCCCTAGAAAACACTCTTAGCTTTCAGCTCACTGGTTACCTGTTGCTATCCTAACTTACACAAAAATTTGTGCAGACATACACCCACAATGCCCCTGGCAATGGCAGTGCCTGGAAAGCTGCCTGCCACATTTACTTCTATTTACACTATCAGTAATACTAGGCTGCTATTTCTGGATTAATCAGCTTCTGCTCTGGTTACAAGATGTCTCTGAATTTTGCAGTGGACTGCTTGGGTGTAAAAAAAAACAAAAACAAAAACAAAAACAGAAACAAAACCAGATATTTCTTAACACAATATATATATATATTTTTTTTAAGATATTTTCTTTATTTACATGTAAATTTTCCCTTTCCCAGGTTCCCCTCCAAAAAACAAACAAACAAACAAACAAACAAAAACAACAAGAACAAACTTCATTTGCCTCCCCCCTCCCCATGCCTGCCACCCCACCCTCTCCCACTTATTGGCCCTGGCATTCCCCTACACTGGGGCACAGAACCTTCACGAGGCCGAGATCCTTTTTAGTAATTTTTAAAGTCATTTCTTAGTTATTTAGATTTCATTAAATTCTAGGAAGTGACCAGAGATCATTGAATAGAGCATTGTTCAAGTTCTAGGGGTATGTAGGGTTTCTAATACCCCTTAGAACGCCAAAGTGAATTCATATGTTGGTCACATGTCTTACCCAGAACTCATTCTGACTGTCATACTTCTACTGAGAATTGTTTTTGCCTCTGCCTCCCACCAGTCAGCAACATCTCTCCTGAGTTCAATCAATCTACTGGGCTCAGGTCTTGCTTTTTTTTTTTTTTTTTTGACAGTTTTGCCATCTCAATAAAAAATATTCAGAAAACAATGGACTACCTTTCAGTATGGGACTCTGATTGGCAGCATTTGTCACTAGTGCAAAAGCTATGTCCCTAAAGACAAACTAGCCAGAGGTAGGTCACAAAAGTCCAGGTTACAGAAGCAACTCCATCTTGTCAACTCATCCCCACCTATGCCAGCAGAAACATATCCAGCCCTCACTAGTGAAAGAAGACAAGGAAAGAGCATAAGTCTGCAGATAGCCTGAGTTATGCACATGCGCATCTGTATCCCACAGGCTTTCAAATTAGACACAAATAAAATAGGATTAAAATGGTCACCAAATTTCATCCTATCAATTCTAAAAGATTTTTGGAAGCATGGAGGCTTCTCCACAGAGTCCTATTTTAGAAATATAAAATCTAGTCCCCAGGATGCACATATTTCTACTCAGAATACTATCTTATTCAAGTAGACAGCATCTGCAAAGTGAGAGGCCTGCTAGCATTACTTTTTTTTTCAGAGAAGAAGACATTTTCAAGCAATTTGTTCTCAACATCATCTTCCTTCCAGTGTCTCCAAGGGGACCAAGGACACGGAGGAGATGCAGGCACAGATGCCACTTGAGAACAGCCTCATTTAGAGCATCCGGATGTCTCAGAATGCTAGGACACACTTGCTTGCTGCCCTGAATTGTGTTTCTTCAAAATCTAAAAATATTTACCCTTTTGTCAGGCCTGAGAAAATCAAGTTTTAAAAGCCCCTCCCCCCAACCTCCTCTGCACACCCTTCCTAAAAACATTCACAACATTTCCCAGGCGGTCAGGCATGAATAGACACACAGGCTGTTCTGTGGAAACCAACACGATGGCAACAATGCAAGACTCGAGCTCTGGTAGTCAAGGAACTAAATTAAAAGCAAAATAATTCACCTCCACGTTTGATAATAGGACAGGGAATTGTCACTTACTGAAGCCCCGTCAGAGGCACCAACATAGAGTAGAAGGGCTTTTCTTTAACCTCATTTTATTTTGGTGTGTGAGCATAGCCAAAACCTAAATTAAGACATATATTTATGCTGCCAGAGAAAGGATATTTGTCTACATTTTTTTTTCTGAAAACAAGATGGATTATGAAGTATTGTTGAGTTTGTAATAATGGATCATGTAGCTATAGAGAAATGGCATAATATCCAAGCTAGACAGAAAGCAAACTAACAATGTCAGGGTATTTATCTACCAATGTCCAGAGAAAAACAGAGAGGAAAAACACCACATACACTGGACATTATTTGCAAACTGTAGATCTGGACTTGGGAGGGGTAGGTAATGTGTGCATATTTGGTGGTTGTCTGTATATTTTCTTCTGAACTTTCATTTTGCACACACATATGTGATAGAGACATCTCAGAGTTCATATCCTGTATGCAAATCTAAAATTTACAGCTCACCTTTTCTCAATAGCCATAACATAGAACTCCTGATTTCTGAGGCCTTGCTCAACAACCACAGCTGCCTGGGATTGGCTCTTCCACCATAACGGCCTTCAAACTCTCCTGTCTTGTTTTCTCTTTCCCATGCACGCTACCATCTGGGTTCATACCACTCAACCTATTTCAGGAGTTATTTTGATAATCCTTTACATAGTCGCCCTGCCTCCAACTTTATCTTCGCTCTTTTTTCACACCTCTCCTTCTGCTACTCAAATAACTTTTTAAAATAACCCATCAATGATATCTTCACTCTGTTGTAGTTTCTTACTGTCTTTAGTTTCACACTCACCTGTAGTGGAACTGACCTTGCTCATACCCATCCAACCTCACATCCTATCATGGGCTGTCTTGAATCAACATATTCCACCATGTGGGACAACTTAACGTTCCTTCAGTGAGATATTCACTCCTAATTCACCATCTTCTCTATGAAACTCCTTCTTATCCCCTCTTCCCTGACTGGATCCCCCTCTTTCCCCAAGAATCTACTCAGTTATCAGCTGGTTTGAGATCATCATCCCATAGCATTACTTAACATCATGTACCATAAGTTGTAAAGGACTTGTCTGGCAAGCCTAAGCTCATAAGAACAGGTAACATGTCTGTACAATTACTTTTTTCTTGCCACTGTGATCAACCACTCAATAAAACAATTACTAGAAGGGAGAAAAGATACACTCTGGCTCACATGCCAGAAGAACAGTTCATTGTCATGGGGAAAAGCATAAGAGCTAAGACAACATGGCTTCTGGTGGCAAGGAGTTGGGGTGCAGCATGCTCACATTTCAATGGAATGGGAAACAGAGGACTAGAGGTAGAACCAGGAGCAGATGTTATCTTTAAGACCTGCCTTGAGTTTCCAAGTCTACTAGGTACTTTGAAGGTTCAGCAACCTACTGAAATGGGCCACCAGCTGTAGATCAGGACCCCAGAACATGAACCTCTGGGGGACATTGAGGATGCAAATCTTAACTTGATCAACCTGAGTAGTACCATTCAGGTAGCTCAGTAGGAAAATACTTTAAAATTCTGATTGTTTGTGAAATGTAATATTTCTTATAAAGAGGTCAAACTGCATATTCTGAAATTTCAGTATTTTCAGATTCCTAGTTATATAATCATTGGCCTGAAGAACTTTAAGAGGCTGGAATCACAAAGGATGTATGACAGAGTAAGCTCTGCTTGCCTTGGAGCAGTGAAGAAAATGGGGTCTCCAGGGCTAAAGGAAGTGGCAGGTTCCCAGAACCCTTGCCTTTGCCCCTGTGGAGGGGACTTAAGTTTACATTTGATTTCCCAGAAACACAAATAGGACCCCAAAGTAAATACTTTCCATCCCTGTTACAGGTGTGCACTCAATGGAACTCTATCAGCTACACAACAAGCCATCTTCATTTTCTATACATACCTATTCTCAGGAAATCATAAAGTTGCTCTTAATATTTGTTCCATTCTGCCAACAACAGCAAAGGGGGTATTCATTCTGACTGTGATAGCAAGTATTGACAGAAACTCCCACCAAGATGATAAAAAGACACGCTTATTTGTACCCCCTTCCACCAGCAAATAAATAGCATCTTAATATGTAGCAAACAAGGACAACTAAACAAGAAGAAAGGTTGGCCAGGGACTGTGGACGTACACAGAGTCTAACTCTAATTCGTGGATAGGTTAAAGGAAAAACCCCCAGACAGTGAGGATTGTTAAGTATTAGGACTACTCAGAATGAGGAATGGGCTTTCTGTTATTGAAAAGAACAGTACGAAAGGGAACCCTTTATTCGGCATGTCACCTGTTGACCTGCCCAAAGGCAAGGGGCTGTACTCTGTGGGCGTAGCTCCTTGTGCATCTAGTCCTGTGATCCTAGAAATATCCCTAACAAAAAAATGTGTCAAATATGTAAAGCAATTTACAATTACTTTTCTTCTGAGTTAAAAAGAAAATCACTGGCAGGTGTTTCATTTGGCTGCTAAATTTTCAGGAGGAATTAGGCCATTTAGAAATCTGTATAGTACTCTTTAACCATCCTATGGCACTTGATTGATGCTTGTGAATAGAGCCTAAAATAGAAACCAGGAAAGCATGTGAGGAGTGACTATTTCTCCCAACTTTGTCTAAAAGTGCACATGGATATTGTTGGCCATACTGTGCCAGTGCTTACAGAGAGCTAAGAGATACTTGTTGTTAGAAGTTTAGCAGTAAATCCCAATATATGTTGGGATACTGAGGCAGGAGAATCCAGAGTGTGGGATCAAGTTAGACTGCACAACTGTCTTTAAAATACTAAGAGTTTGGAAGGCAGGTAAAACCAATATAAAAACGCAACAGGAAAACCATTGAGATCTTCTCAGACTCATAATGAGAGAAGTGACAAATTCAAAATGTTCTTTCTACTCTGGGGAGAAAATGAAGAAAAGATATTTTAGAGAGAGTCCCTTGGAGTGAATGTTCTTGATTTCATAAGGGAGGAAACAAAACAATAAACAAATGATATTTTCCACATTATAAGAAATAGCCCACCAAATCCTAAGTTGGGTTTATGGATATTTGACCAAGATAATGAGAGCCCTGCAGAATGGGAAATCATTAATATATTCTGCACTCAGCACTGTCTGCTTACTACTGCGTACATTTGTTTGGATACCCTTACATCTGTTCAGTAATTACTGGCAATGAGGCATAGTGTCACCAGCAAATGCCCTGCTGTTCTGAGTATAGATCGCTTTAAAAACATAAATTAGAAGTCAAAATATATGTATTTGACAAATGCATATGAAATATCACATCTAGCTGGTATGGTGGTGGATTGTTTTAATTAATCTTTCCGTTCATCTTCAGTTCAGATTTTTCAACATACTTTTCTGATAATATTGTTTAAGTAATATAGAAACAACATTTAGAAAATAGAATGAACTGATTCCAGCTTATAAACCAAACACAGCAAACTGATCCCAAATTATGCCTTTGCTTCTAGCTCAGCGAGACAGTGTTTCGGGAAGCAGTAAGTGGGAGGAGGAGGAAGGCAACACTGGTCACCCATTTGTTGACTCCTTCTCTGATCTCCATATACTTATAGCTCGAGAGAGCCCACTGGACTTAGCATCCCAGAGAAGTTAACAGTCACTTCAGAAACCACTGGACTCTATTCTAACCCTCATGCCCTCCCCCAATCCATGCTATTCTTTAATGGTATCAATACAAAATGGTTAAATCCACTCTCGAAATGCAGTACTATGGAAGAATATGTAGCAGTTATAAATAAGAATAAAATCCAAGTATACTGACATCTAACTATCTCTAAGACGTATTAGTGAGAGAGAACAGTTACAGTATGATATACACATTATGACATTATGAATGTTAACAACAAAAACAGCACTATATTTTCCTTTACATAACTAGTTTATTGAAAAGTCTGATTCATTGAGGTATAAAAATAACATTGAAATTTTTTCATTCACTGTTTTTATCTGGTTTAATTTCCCTTTCCGTGCCCTTCTGGATGAAAGGGCATAGGCACAGCACTCCAACCATTCTCACGTGTTAAATACTCAGGCTGGCCCTACCCATTTATCTGAGGTTAGATGATCAGTCTCATAACCTCCATTCTCACCTAGTTCAGCATCACCACATCTGGAGGCATTTGAAGTGAGACAGGAGAGAGCGCTGCTAGTCCATCATTCTTCTCTCTTTGTGTATTCTTGCTTCTGCTGCATAAGAACAAAGGAAGACATGGAGCATGGGAGCTGGTGGGTTGTGTGCTTGTTGACACCATCTGGCATTTGACACCACCTCAAACAGGCACTTTTCTTTAGGGGAGGTTCTTTCTTAACCAGGTGAAAGGCTCTGATTTGTCCCCTTCTGATTCACCTCAACAAAGTATCAAAATGACGCTATTTTGAAAAGTATTTTTATGTACATGGCATATTTTGTCTGTATGTATATCTGTGTACCATGCAGTGCAGGGTTACAAACGGTTCTAAGATGCCCCATGGGTACTGGGAATCAACCCTGGGTCTTTGGGAAGAGCAGCCAGGACTCTTATGAGCTAATCCAGCTCTCCAGCTCCCAAACCATGTTCTCTTGAGGGAAGGGTCTCCTTTCTTGGAGTTCAGTCATATTGATCAAGAGTGCTCAAGCTGCCTTTCTTTTATGTGCATCTAAGGTGCAGAAAACTCAATGTTTCTCCTAAATCCTGCATTAGTTTCTCCTTGTCACCTTCTTTATCCATGTCTCATTCTGTCAAACACATCCTAAGTGAAGCAATCTACTTCCTAAACAGATGTTCAGCATGTACATTGCAAACCTGTCTTGCCCTCTTTGCCGACACTCCTCAAAAATAAATATAGCTTGATTAGAATTTTCTGTTTTACTTACTTTTGTGTCACTATGACTAAACACCTGATAGGACAACTTAAGGAAACAGAGGTCTATTTTGCCTCACAGTTTCAGAAATTCTGACCACCATAGCAGGCAACATAAGGTAGACAGCCAGAGTAGACAGCCGAAGTGGGTATGTGGAGACTGCTGATCACATGGTAGAGAACAGGTTCAAAGAAAACAGACTGGGATCTGGGGTAGTTATAACTTCTGAAAGCCTGCTGATAGTTACTCACTTACTTCTACCAGGCAAGGACTACCTCTGAAAGACTCTACAACCTGCAGACTAGGGACTGAGCATTTAAATCCTGAGCCTGTAGGGATATTTCAAAATCAGAATGGAACCCTGGGGCTAAGGGAGAAACCATAGTACTGGGTTCCGAAACAAAAAGAATCCTTTCTTCTTTATATAATTTGAAAAGGAAGTTAGAGGATGCTGGTAGCAGGATCTCTTAAAGCATCTGGCAGGGAGGTACTCAAGGATTCCTCAGCCAAATTTCCACCCATCATCCTATTACATACTGTTATAAACAAAACTTACCGATCGTATTTTCTTTGGGGAGGATCATGGAATGGTGAGCAGTGGTGAGTAGGTTTTAGTTTGCCTGTGTTTTCTGGGTTTACACAAAGAAAATATGTTCATATGTTCCATTTAATGATTTAGTTTATCGCCTAGCTTCTAGAGAACCCCGGGTATCTTAGTCAGGATAGGCCAACTTCCAAGTCTTGGTATTGACCAGCAGATTGTGATGAACACCACTGACTGCACTGATAAAGTTCTCCCAAAGTCTGATTAAAGAGACGCACTTTTCCCAAGAGAATAATTGGCGACTAATTGGCGCTTCAGAACACAGCACGGACCCTTTTCCCCCCCACATTGCTAATGGGACACAACGACAAGTCAATGTTCCTTTCCATGTTCCACCTGCCTCAAGTCTGTGTGATCATCTGCTAGATCCTGACTAATGAAAGCAGCAGAAACCCTGCAGGGCAGAAGGGGCAGTTTGACAGAGAAGATGTAGCACCGAGCCCCACATGGGCCTCTTGACAAACATTTAGGAGATGAGGGAGGGGCTTAGTCAACAAGCAACAGCCCTGCAATAATCCTCTTCTGGCTGCTATTTTTCATGTCCAGGGGGGAGGGGGGGGGGGGGGGCGGGGAGAAGCTTCCCTCAGGCACCTCTTTTGGCAAAGGGAGAAGGTAATATGACCAGACTCTGTGAGGGTAGCAGCAGGCATGTAGAAACTAACTTTTACATCTTTGCCAAGACCCAAGAATCTCCATGGGTAGCTGGACAGGAGAGGACTCCACTACCTCTAACGAGCTTTGTTGACGTTGAATCGATGATTCAAAAGAGAAATAAAAAGGAGAAATTGGAAGGTTTCAGATATAGCACGAGTGCTGTCATTTCCGTGAATGACAAGTTCACCTTAGGGATTCTTGCTCTATGAAAATGGCTCCAAAATTGCCTCCATAACTTTGTCCCTTCACATCAGGTCACAGGAGCATTGTCCATCCTTTGTTTTCAAATGGCAATGTGGTCTTTCATCCTTAACAACTTAGTTTTTACTATGGTGTCTCTTTCATCAAAGACACAACGCCTGATGCTAGCAAGGAATTTTAGATATTATCCAATACCATCATTTCATTTGGACCATAGGAAAAGGAGGCAGGCAGAGTTAGCTGCCTAGAGACCCCTCTACCCCAGTATAGTCATGGCGATATTCAGGTGATATCCTGGAAGCCAGCTACTCGTACTTCTGACCACAGCCCCAGTATGTGTACATGTGCACATGTGCACATGTGTGTGTATATATGTCTGTGTGTGCATGTGTATGCACGTATGTGAGTGGATGTCTGTACATACCTGTGTATTTGTATGCATGCAAGTATATGAATATGCTTGTATGTGTATGTACTCTTGAAGACATGTGATATCTTGCTTTATTACTCTTCAATTTATGGGTCTCTCATTTGAACCTAGACCTAGGCTGAAAGCCAGAAACCCACAGTACTGAGGTGATAGACATGCATAGCCATGCCTGAAGTCTTATGTGTATGCCAAGATCTCAACGCAGGTCCTCTTGTTTATGCAGCAGGTTCTCTTCCCCACTGAGCTACATCTCCAGCCACAGAGAAGCCATTCTTGGTGGTAAGTGTTGCTTGCACAGTTGTTCCCAGTATTAGGACTCCTGGAGGAGAAGGCCTCAGGTAAGAGAAGGCCTCAGGTAAGAGTACCTAAGGCATTGCACGTCGTCACAGTTACTTCCACCCACACAGGCTAATTTGATTCAAAACAGTTCTGATAGCCGGGCGGTGGTGGCGCACGCCTTTAATCCCAGCACTTGGGAGGCAGAGGCAGGTGGATTTCTGAGTTCGAGGCCAGCCTGGTCTACAGAGTGAGTTCCAGGACAGCCAGGGCTGCACAGAGAAACCCTGTCTTGAAAAAAAAAATCCAACCAGTCCTGAGTTTTAAGTGGTACAGTCACAAGTATGCTCACGCAGAAACAAACTATCAACCCTGTTTTTTAGCTTACTACTATTGCAATATCATCAATCACAAGTTTTTGTAGTTTCTACAGATTTCTAACATAATAATTGACTACTTTACACCTGGACTTGCTGCTTTTATTCATCTCCACAGGAGGAAAAAAAAACACACAGATCAGCCATGCGTTTATTTTTAGCTATATCTGCTGGAATTTTATTATGAAAATATGCCATTTTATATTAAAATTAACAACGGAAGCCACAATGACTCAAAGTCCAATATGAGCCTGCTTTCTATTCCCTTAGTTTGGGCTGGATGCCTCTGGGGAAAAGTTTTAGTCTACGTCAACTTAGATAGACATCAGTAAGAGCTGAGTGATGACCTACAGATGTGGCTCTCTGGCCCCTCTCTTGTGTCTTATCCTTACCTGTTCTCACAGGAGAGAACTTCTGTGAACAGTAAAATAAGTTATACCAGACAGGCCTTGACACAGACCTAGTTCGGCCTCTAGCATCTTCTGCTTCTTACCTTCAATACACACCACTTGGCCGTATTAATTTCTGTCACGGGGCGGGGGGGGGGGGGAACTGGTCAGTGAAATCTAAATGGGCTTTTCCTATTTATTGATACAATTTCGTGGCAAGAGCAATTTTCAGAGCTTATTTTCCACTCCATTGAATCCCATGTTACTGCAAATGAATATATTCCTCGGTCAGTGCAATGGCAAAACACAGTTGTAAGTGCTTTATGCTTCATTTGGATAAAGAGTTCAGGATATTACCAAATATAAAAGGAAGTTAAGGGCCATATTTCATTAGGAAGCTGTCTCCCCTGTTAATAAAACCTGATGCTGGTGGTAGATGTGTAAAAAGCCAGAATGAGGACTTGCTGCTCTGGCTGGTGTTCAATAAGCCGACACGGCGGCTCCACACACCACCCAAGGAGTGCAGCACTCTTCCAGACAGTCAATAGCACTACACCGGCCCAGGGAGCAGGAAGAAACTGAGAGCTGGATGGGAGTTAGATGTTTTATAGAAAATTGAAAATCCCACCCTCGGGCCACGATGCATTGTTCTTTATGAGTTGGCTTTGCCGCCATTAAAGGAAGACAGATGCTAATGTTGCTGAGTGCGGAAGCCATCAGGCCCATCCTGTTGTGAACTCATATGTTCGGGCTTTTAAAAATGATGTCATGGATGGCCTTCCTGTATTTTATCTGTTGTGTACTGATAAAAGGAAGAGGGGGAATCATCTAATTTCTCAAGTGGGAAAACACAAGAGCAGCCACAGAACGCACGGGGGAACTGATTTCTATAAGTAGGTCACTCTCCTCATCCAGGTTTCCCAATACTAGCAACAAAGAACTAAGACAGCATTCTGCATCTAAACTCTTTGTCCTTTCTATAGCTACATCTCTGTAGTGAGCAATCCACATGGTACTGATCTCCCAGCCACAAGGCCATGCCACCAAGGCTATGGAATTAATAGAAGTTGCTACTTTTTACAAGTGATACCCTTACATACAAATCCAGGACATGAACATTTTCTTTTCTCAGTTAACTGGTAAATAAGTTGTAACCCTTACCCCAAATCATATTAAACTCCCTTGAGCCTCCAAATCCAGACAAAGTTAATTATTACTTAATTCTTCCTCATCACCTTATCTTCAGGCGGATTCCTGGGTCTCGTCCTAACTTTGATCCTAACTTTTCTGGTTTTCCTCTTGAAGACCAGCTTCCATCAAAACCCCCTATTTCCAGTGTTAGAGCTGCAGCTTTTGATCAAACCTTTTTGCGTTACTCAAAAAATTCTGAGGCCTTCATAGAGGATAAGCACCTGTAGACTCTAGCTTCATCTTCTCACATGCTTTAGCTGCTCATGCTAAGTCGTCAGCATCAAGCCAGATTTAAGGCCTGTCTCAACATCTGCCTCAGTGCATTGGATATTATCATGGAATGTCCTAAACCCATATTTCTCTCACTCTTTCCAGGCTGCCAGTCTAGATGCTTTCTTTCCTTTTCGTACACACCCAGATCCGGATGCTGACTATTAAGGTGGTTTGGTTCATGGCCCTCCCAGGGCTTCCTTTAGGGACCATGAACACTGTAGTGGTTTGAATAGGTTTGGCCCCACAGCTCATGTGTTAAAATGCTTGGCCCACAAGGAGTGACACTATTAGGAGACGGGTCCTTGTTAGAATAGGTGTGGCTTTGTTGGAGGAAGTGTATCACTATGGGGGTGGGCATTGGGGTCACATACTTACACTCCACCCAGGGAGAAAAAGCCAGTCTTCTCCTGGCTGCCTTTGTATCAAGATGTAGATTATGAAAATACGCCATTTTATATTAAAATTCACAGCCAGAAGCCACAGTGACTCAAAGTCCAGTATGAGCCTGCTTTTTATTCTCTTCTCAACTCCTTCTCCAGCACCCTGTCCGCCTGGATGCTGCCCTTCTTCCTGCCTTGATGATAGTGGACTGAACTTTTGAACCTGTAAGCCAGCCCCAATTAAATGTCCTTTATAAGAGTTGCCTTGGCCATGGTGTCTCTTCACAGCAATGGAAACCCTAACTAAGACAGACACCAAGACTGACTTTCCAGTTTTGGTTCTAAGCCTGTGTGTGTGGTCCCTAGCATGCTCATACCCTAGAAAGGCCTGACCTCTGGTGCAATACGCTACCACTTACCAACTAATAACCATGGTTCCAAATTCTTTGGGTCTTCTCTGTCTCCTTTGTGAAAAGGATACAATAATATTCCTAAAGCTGTTGTAGGATTAGCGGGCTTTAAGAGGCCCAGAATGTCACAGTAACTCAGGAAACACATCTTTCTCCTTTTCTGGTTATTATATCTGGGTTTTATTTGTGTTCAAGCATAGTCACTTGTGCTAATTTTCTGATCAGCAAGGAGTCACAGCTGATCAAACAAATAACCATAATATAACCAGCATCAAGATTTCCTCTCCATATCTCCAGATGAGGGAACATCAGAATTCCCAGTGCACCGACATTGGTTACTGCTTGCTTCATCTTCTCACAGTTAAGATCCCACTTGATTTCCTTCATTGTCCCTGAACTGAGCTATGGACAAAGGAAAACGAGGCTCTTCAAGGGTTTGAGAGTCACTCCCCGGTCTCCAGCCAGGGAGCCTTGTCTTTAGTTTACCTGTTCTGCTCGGAGCTCATAAACTCATTTATTATATTGTTTTATTTTTTCTTAATTCTCTAGATGTTATTAAGAATATAAATCTTCAGATTAAAGAAATTCAGTGAACTTGAGATAAAAAAGGGCAGTTCAACCACAGAACAGTTTCTATATTGTTTAAGAATGTCTATCTTCAGATCATCTTCCCTTCCCAGATACAGAACTATCTTTCTGTGTTGGTAAAGACAGGGATTTATAATATTCAAGGCACTGGTTACATGTGGCAAGTGAGAAAGCATCAATGTTATTCTTATTTTTGTTCAAATAGCAGAAAACATATGCTTTTATTATTCTTTAAATTATAGTTATTTCTATTACTGGACACCAAAATAAATATAAAGCAACTAACAAACCATTTTCCTTTGCCACTTTTGCAACACATGCCACTTCTTTGCAAAATTATAATCCTTGTGCCTCAATTCCTGACATGCCGGGATTACAAGTGTATATAGCCA
>JADRCD010198401.1:0-15335 GCA_019843815.1 Montemys delectorum | reverse complement strand
AGTTAATCCGTAAAAGTGACAGAAGTCAAAGATTGAGGCCGGGTGGGGTGGCAGGCATGGGGAGGGGGGAGGCAAAAGGGGTTTGTTCTTGTTGTTTTTGTTTGTTTGTTTGTTTTTTGGAGGGGAACCTGGGAAAAGGAAAATTTACATATAAAGAAAGAAAATATCTAATTAAAAAAATGTCAAGAAAAAATAAAAAAAATAAAATAAAATACTTTATGCAAAGAAAGACTAAAGTGTAATGATTATATACTTCAAAGAACAAATGTGATTCTTTTGATAAATATATTGCAATTTTCTACAAATAGAAAGCCATTGGAGAGAATATTCCTGGTGAGGAAAGCATATGGAGGAGGTAGTAGCAGCAGTTCCATGTAACATTTGCAAAAACACTTGTGCATTTAGATTGGAGCAAAAACAAACATTAATTTTGTCATGATAGAAATAAACATTTTAATTTTGGTAGTGTTTGACACATAAACAAATGTCTTCAAATAAAATAATATTTAGAAAAGTGAGACTTGTACAAATGTTTCTTTGCTGTGAAAATATTTTATTTCTTAAATTGTTGCCAATGCAGGTGTTAATGTGTATGTTAAATAAGGTGTGGGTGTAGTTTTATGGTATGAGAGATCCAACTCTTTCTTTTTCTGTGGCAATTTCTATAACAAAATAAAAATGTTGACTCAGTTACACAATAGATAATGACTACTGATATGATAATATTAATATTCACCCACATGAAACTATCTTTTTGCATTACTATAAAATTATTGAAATTGTTTCAATGTTGCCTTATAAGTATTAGATAAAGGATCATTTGACTATGCAGAACATCTATAATGAGTTAAAATTTTGTTGAATTATTTCTCCATTGAAAAATACACGTATGACTTCATAAAATATATTTGGCAATGGTAGCTAAACTTTAGCTAAGGGAAAGTTTTATGCTCTAAAGCTAAGAAAAACTGCCTTCTTGGAAAGTATCTCTTGGGTCTAAATGCATAAAGAATCATTTTGTTTAGGAACCATGAGAAAATGGCCCATGTACTAGTGAGAACTGGGCCAAGAAGAGACCCATGCATGAGAATTCTATTCCATTATAAATGTCATTTACAATACTATCGTAGCAATGTGAGTAAAACATCTCTCTTTGAGGAATATGCAGTAGACCATTTCTTGGCTACAAAATATCAAAGAAACAAATTGCTCTTAAATAAATAAGACAATGAAAGGATATTTGTTTGTAGGTGGACAGCTTCTTACAATTTTAACTTAGTATAAGATTAAACATTTTAAAAATAGAGTTAAAATTTTGCTGTTAATTTTAAATTCAAATATGATTAACAAATGTGATTAATGATAGAAGGTTCACATGTGACCTACAAGAATGGACATGTATTTGTTGTAGAGCAAGCTTTTTGTTGTTATACTTAATGTGGTTTTTGCTTGGGCTATTTTTACATATTTTTGTTTGTTTGACTTGTTTTGAATTGAATTCCTGGTGAAACCCTGTTAAAAGATTGTTATTTTACTCAGAAAGTCTGTTGGGTTTAGGGGTATATGAAAACTTTCAGATTACATCATTTGAACACAAGTTCATCATTATCATTATCTTCCAAAGAATATAAGTTCTCTTCCAGTTGGCTTTATAAAGCAGCTGCAATGGTTATCTTTTAATTAACTTTTATTAGACAAAACTTTAGGCTTACTTCTGTTTTAAGAAATTATATTTTAAATGCCATGAACTTAATTCTAGCCTCATATATTTCCATATGTAGATATTTGATAAAATTTTTGTTTCTCTTTGCTTTAGTATTGTTTTTCTGCTTTCTCTGTTGTTCTACATTTTCTCTTGCTTCTCCTTTTGCTTTTCATCCCTTCCCCCTAAGATTTTCATTTTCTTTTATCTATTTTGTTTCCTTATTAGTTGAATATAAGATATTGTCTTCTCTTTTGGAAACTAAAATTTGTTTCTGAATAATTGTATTTGATACTAATGTCAATCCTACTGGCAATACAATATTAATTTTTAATTTTTATTTTCCAATATTATACTTATGTGGTATTTTATTCTCTATAATTACTTTTATTAGGTATTTTCTTTATTTACATTTCAAATTTTATCCCCTTTTCCTGTTCCTTCTCTGAAAAACTCCTATCCCATCTACCCTCCACCACTCACCAGCCCACCATTACTACTTGCATGTCCTGACATTCCCATACACTAGGGCATCGAGCCTTCACAGGACCAAGGGCCTTTCCTTTCATTGATCAACTACATGACCATCCTCTGTTACAAATGTGGCAAGAGGCTTGGGTCTTTCCATGTGTACTCTTTGGTTTGTGGTTTAGTTCCTGGGAGCTCTGGGGGTACTGGTTGGTTCATATTGTTGTTCCTCCTATGGGGCTGCAAACCCCTTCATCTCCTTGGGTCTTTTCTCTAGGTCTCCTTCTTTAGGGACCCTGTGCTCAGTCTACTGGTTGGTTGTGGCCATAATTATTTTTAAAATAAAATTTTTTATCATTGAAATTTACTGAGCTGGAGCTTTGTGAATGTTCTCACTAAAGTGTTGAATGACATCTTTTTCTCAATTTGTCCATTCTCATTATGTTGCCACACATTAATATTGCCACAGCAACAACAAAAGTAGATTTTCTGGTTAGGTGTGGATACATTTAGCATGGATCAAAATTTTGAGCAAAGTAGCATGCAAATTGCCAGT
The DNA here is from genome assembly GCA_019843815.1 of Montemys delectorum. Taxonomy (NCBI): domain Eukaryota; kingdom Metazoa; phylum Chordata; class Mammalia; order Rodentia; family Muridae; genus Montemys; species Montemys delectorum. The sequence continues at coordinate 12,609 of JADRCD010198401.1, read as the reverse complement.
TGTTATGATACTATAAGCAAGTATATTCCAACCTTTATAAATTATTTGATGTGTGTTTACTTATAATTTTGAACATTTTTAGTAATTTTAGTTTGAAAATTACTCACTACGCCAATACTCATGCACTCTTTATTATTTATAAGAAAACTGTAATGTGCCTTATGGAGAAAACATATTAGATAAGAGTAGTTGCAATAGTGTCATCAGCTTTGAGTTTAATGTAAACAAACCAATGCTATTATTCATGCAGAAAAGAGAACAGTTCACAGGCTTGTCCATGGTGTCCACCAATAAGGTAAAGTATTACATTCATGATATAGCCATGAAAAAGGCATAATAGAAATATGTTGGCTCATGAGTTGATAATTGATTGAGGTTGACATTGACATTAATTGATAATAATAAACATCATTGTGAGTAAGAAAGCCAAAGAAATACATAGTATTTTTGTCCTGGGGACAAGAAATATTCATCCCTTCTCTACTTGTGCTTTCCACTCCCATGAGCCGTATTTCAAAATATAATAAGGCATGAAAAATATTAAAATTTAAGGACAAGCAGGAGCTATACATAGAAAGACCTTGGAAGAAACTTTCAAATAGCTCTGAGGTTACATTATAGGAAAAGCTTATGTAAAAGTACAAATGTACAGAATTCGTTAAGATATTTTACTCTAAAACGTTCTAGATTCAGTTCTTGCATAAGTCATTTTATGTTTTGGGGGATAAGTTTCCTTGGTGTTTTAAAATATATAATTTTAATTTTTTTCTAATAAAAGTCATTGTATCATTTCCAGATTAACTTTTTCCCCCATGCTCTCTGTTGAATAAATGGTCTCTTTTGCTTTACATGTTGTTAATTTTTATTTAAGTAGCAAGTTTGTGAGACTTCAAGGTTATAGCTCCAAATATTTCTAGGAGACATAGTCTCATAGCAAGCATCCTATTCTCTCTTTAGTTATTTCTACCCCATTTTACACAGTTATCCCTGATCATTAGATACAGGAGGTGTGTTTTAGATATGTGAGTTGGCTCCACAACTGTGCATTTTGATAGTTTATGGTTTTCTATAATCTCCATTATAGAAAAGAAGTTTCCTTAATGACACATGACAACTATAATTATCTAAGTGTATAAAAACAAATTTATTTCATTTTGATTTGATTTTTTATAAGACATGGATGCAAGTCTAGTTATATTTTTCTACATGTAGATGTTCAATTTTTTATTACCTTTAGCTAAAGAGATTATCATCTCTCTAAGTTATATTTTTGACACCTTTCACAGGAATCAGATAATAGAAATTGTTTGTTAAATTTTTGGCCTCTATTCTATGTTTGCTACCTAACCTATGACATGTGTTTTGTGACACAAGATATTCTATATTTTGTGACAGCATAGAGCTGTTTTTATAGGATAATTTTACTACAACTTGCAATCATGTATCATTGTTCACACATTTTTTTTTTAAAAAAAATCATGTTTGCTTTGTCTGTATTAAGTTTTTTTTTATAAATCCATATGAAATTTATAATTCTTTTTATCTTCCTACAAAGAAAGTCTTTGGAATTTTGATTGAGATTACTAAGGATCTGTAGATTGCTTTTGCAACCATTATTGGTTTTATCTTTTAAATTATTGATTCATAATATGGTAGACTTTCCCATACTATAATGTCAATTTTGTGATATTTCCTTTTTTTTCTTTTTATTTGAATATAAGTTCTCCTCTCATATAACACACCAAAATTAGTTTCCCCTCCCAGTTCTTCTCTCAGTTTCTCCCTAACATCCACTATCTTTGGAGTCATTTCCCTTCTGTTTCTGATTAGAAAAGAACAGATATCTAAGAGACAACAAACAAACATGACAAAATAAATTATAATACAATGAAGCAAAAACTATTACACTGAAGTTGGACATGCCCTCCCAACAGGTGACAAAGCGTCCTAAGATCAGCCTATATATTGCTCAAGGGAGCACAAATTCATAAACCTTTATAGAAACCAATAGAGCAGTTCCTCAGAAAGTCAGGAGCCCATTCTTGACATTGCCTAGGTGTCCAAGAACTTGAGACTAGATACCCCAGGGATCTAGGATAATGTCAAACACTACTGATCTAAAAAAATTTCAGTAAAATGACTCCTAATGATATTCTGCTATATTCATAGATTAGTGTTTTATCTAGTCATCATTAGATAGGGAAAAGTATCCTATGGGAAAAGATACAGAGACTGATAGCCAGACATTACACACACACACACACACACACACACACACACACACACTCACACACATAAAACAACTGATTTTCCCCTCTCCATCACATTATAAGCACTCTATTATTTTCTTTAAATGATTCTGTATCTTATCTAGTTTTTTAGAGTCTATTTCTTTCTCTGTATGTGTGTGTGTGTGTATACACTCTCTCTCTCTCTCTCTTGTTCTCTCTCTCTCTCTCTCTCTCTCTCTCTCTCTCTCTCTCTCTCTCTCTCTCGGAGAGGTACTGAATAGACTGAATAGAAAATCACCATCAGGTCCCTCCCCTAGGAGCTCAGGAATCCTGGGGAACAGGAGGAAGAGGGCTTGTAGGATCAGTGGGGATGGAGGACACCTGAACAAAAGGGCCTTCTGAATCTACTAAGCAAGAGACAGATAAGCTCACAGAGACCACACAACAGCAAGACTTTCATGGGTACTCACCAGGGGGTTTTTACTTATTGTGGCTTTTAGCTTGGTCTTTTCATGGACTCTTAATGTCTTTTTTCAGTGTTTACCTTTTGTATTGTACAGGTCTTGTCCCTTTGGTAGGATGACTCGTACAACTTTTAAAAACACTTATGATCTTGGTGTCCAACATCTGCTTCACATGTGCTGTTGGTCTGTCTTCTAAAGTGATGCTTCTGCTGACTCTGCTTATGGATATTTTCTTTTATGGGTTGTTTACACATCCAGACTTGGATAACAAATGATTTTCCCCTTTCCATCACATTTTATGTACTCTAGATTATAGTCTATTGTTTTCTTTAAATGATTCTGTGTCTTACTTAGTTTTTTAGAGTCTATTTCTTTTCTTTTCAACCTTCTAATCTAGTTGCAGATTGGATTCTTTGTTTCGTATTCATACTTATTACACTTACTCCTGTTCTGTCATTGATTTTTCTCCTACTATAGAATTTCTTAATACAGGGAAGTAGTTATTAAATATTAGTAGGCTTAAAGGTTAACATAATCTATTTAGTGTACATGGTGACAACAACTCCATGAAGTAGATACTGTGTTGTGACAAAAGATACAAATTAAATTTGGTGGGGAATTAGAACCAAAATATTTAAAGCAGATAGAGTAAAAGATCTGAACACAGAGATCTGTACCAAATAGTGAAAGTTGTGGTCTCCAATCCATGCTATTATTGGGAAGCTGTATAAACCTTACAAAGCAAAGTCTAATTGTGGGTCTTCCAATGTAATAAAGCATGCTCTTGAAGTCAGTGTGGACACTTATTTCTTCCTTCTTTAATTCACTGTTTCCGAAATGAAGTAAACGGCTTTCTACTATATTTTTTCCCTCTAAGATGAATCAGCTTGAACTCAAACCAACTGGATCACTTTGGTTATAGAATAAAATGTCTCAAAATATAAGTCAAAATAAATCATTCCTCTTGTTGGATTATTCCCTCTCAGACATAGTTTATCCCATCATAGCAAACAAACAAACAAACAAACAAATGACAAACAAACAAACAAAACTAATGAATGGAATTGAGGGTGGTGTGCTAGAACCCATGCACACAACAAACAATTCTGCAAAACTCAACCTTCTTTCTGAGGCTGTCTTGATGTGCTAGTATTATCTAGTATTATTGCTAATGTGTATTTGGTTTCTGATAGGCAGAGTACATATTAAATATAAACCATTGTTGATATTATACTTCAAATTCCTTATTGATCCTCATTGAACGCCTAATTAATGCCAAGAGTATTTTTCTTCTCTTAGTGCCTCCTACAAGCAAGAACAACATCTGCCACATCGGGAAACTGGACTTGGTTCAAATTAAGACATCAAATTTGGCTTCGTATTTGAACCACTAAAACTTAATCATCAATACAATAAATATAATGGAAACATAATAACAAGGCTATTATAATAACACATTGGAATTGTTGAAGTAAATATATTTCAATATATAATGAACTAGGATACATTTTAATGTTTGTGGAGGAAATGACACATGGAATAAATATCTCATCAACCAGAGAAAAGATTTACAAGCTAAGTTTTCATTCATTTGTTTTTCTGTCCTTATCCTGATTCATGGAATTAATCATTTATTATTATTATTATTATTATTATTATTATTATTATTATTTTACCTTATTTTTATCAATAAAAACAAACTCTCAAAATACCATTAAAATTGCAGGAGCACTAGAAGTATTGTAATACTCAGTAGTGAAGAATATTGACAAATAGAAAATATATTTACTGAAGTTGTTACAAAGTCAAATATATAATCATAAAAATTATTAGAAAAATATGACTAAAAGTTGAATCAATAAATACAAGATTTTGAATTCACTGTTAAAGCTTTGAAACAATTCAGTCATTTTGCAATGAATTTCTTATAATGACTCATGCTTAAATATGAAACAGGATTGTGGTCTGCCTGCAGTCACTTAATTGACACAGTGTCACTAAAATTGCAAAGACTAATTTACTTTAAATAGCAGTAGAATCATAACATCTGGTAGAATTGTTCACTTTAAGTGTCAACTCTTGCTGAATGCTGCAAATGCTTTTTCATAAACTGAAGAGAAAGAAATATAGGAACACTATTTAGAGCTCCCAGAGACTAAACCACCAACCAAAGAGGAAACTTGGAGGGACCCATGGCTCCAACTGCATACGTAGCAGAGGATGGCCTTCTTGGACAACAATGAAAGGAGAGGCCCTAGGTCCTAAGAAGGCTTGATGCCCCAGTGTAGGGGAATGCCAGGACAGGGAAGTGAGAGTAGGTGGGTGGGTGAGCAGAAGGAGAGGTGATGGGATGGGGGGGGGGGGGTTGGGAGGGGAAATGAGGAAAGGGGACAACATTTGAAAAGTAAATAAACAAAATATCTAATAAAGTTTCCTGTTAAAATATTAGTTTAAAAGAACATTGTAACCAAAGATTAGTGGATTTTTATTACTCTAAATATCTTTCATGCTGGAGAGATGGCTCAGTGGTTAAGAGCACAGGCTGTTCCTCCAGAGGTCCTGAGTTCAGTTCCCAGCACCCACATGGTGGCTTACAATTATCTTCAATGGGATTGGATGCCCTCTTCTGATGTGTCTGACTCATATAAATAAAATAAATCTTAAAAAAAATAATCTAAAAATAAAGCTGGGCGGTGGTGGCCCACTCCTTTAATCCCAGTGCTTGGGAGGCAGAGGCAGGTGGATTTCTGAGTTCGAGGCCAGCCTGGTCTACAGAGTGAGTTCCAGGACAGCCGGAGCTATACAGAGAAACCCTGTCTCGAAAATACAAAAAAAAAATCTTTCATATTCAAAAAAAGTTTGACATATTTTTCTCCTTTTTAGATATAGACATAAAATGATCTTATCATGGGAGTCAGAGGGAGGAAGAGACCTGCCTGGGAAAGGGGAGGACGAGACGAAAAGGGAAACATGATCAAGCATGGGAGGTGGGGGAGAGAGAAAGGAGAGAAGCCCTGAGAATGAGAAGCAGAATGAATGGAAATATGCAACCTCAAAGGTGGGAGATGGGGGAAATCTATAGAAAGGGTCAGAGACCTGGGAGGTGAGAGATTGGGACTCAAATGAAGGACTTCAGATGAATTTTCCAATATTGGGCAGAGGGACCTTGTAGAGTCTACCTCCAGAAGAAATACAAAGTATCAAGTGGAGAGATGGGGTTGCCATCCCACAGTCAAAAATTCTGACCCAAAATTGTTCCTGTCTAAAAGAACTGCAGAGATAAAAATGGAAAAGAGACTGAAGGAAAGAATGTACAGTGACTGGCCCCAATTGGGATTCATCTCAAGGGAAAGCTCCAAGACCTGACACTATTACTGATACTATAGTGTGCGTGCAGGCAGGAGTCTACATGGCTGTCTTCTGGGAGACCCAACATGAAGCTGACTGAGATAGAAGTAGATACTTACATCCAACCCTTGGACTGAATTTGGGGACCCCTGTGGTAGGAAAAGGCTGAAAGAAGCTGAGAAGGAGGGTAACTCCATAAGAAGACCAGCAGTGTCAACTAATCTGGACCCCTGAGACCTCTCAGGCACTGAGCCACCAACCAAAAAGCACACACTAGCTAGTCTGAGGCTCCTGATACATATAAAGCAGAGGAATACTTCGCCTGGCCTCAGTGAGAGATGTGCCTAACCCTCCTGAGACTTGAGGCCCCAGGGAAGAGTGGGGAGGCCTAGCAGGGAAATATCCTCTTGAAGACAATGGGGAAGAGAAATGGGATGAGAATAGGCAAACCAGGAGAGGGACAATGACGGACTGTAAAAAAAAAAATAAATGTAATATAAAAAGTATTAAAAAGAGTCAGTGAAATAACATAATTTATAATGGAGGAAAAAGAACTGAGGATGACAGTTTTACTCAACATGAATTAAATAACCCTTTTCTGAAAGTATACAAGTGCCAGGAAAATCACCCTTTTAAAATATCAGAGCTTGTCATCAAAGACCTTTGTTACAATTCTAAAACATTGAACTAATTTCATATAAACTAGGGCAAATAAGTTCTTCCAATAGCTAATTATTAAAGTGAGCATTTATATTTTGATATAATTAAACATAACAGCCTCCTTTCCTTCAGTTACTTTTGGGATAAGTTTGACTGTGAGGTCCATGTTGGTTTTTAAATTAAGATCTTCCTACCTCAGTTCTAGGATAACAAATGTGTAACAACATATCTTGCTTAGGTATTTCTTTATAAGTGATGATTCCTGAGGCTCATTTTAGAAACTCTTTGGATGCCTATTTTTATAAGTCTTTCTATACTGAAGATGTGAACAAAATTTACCCCTTCCCTCTATGGTTTCAATGATGAACTAGCGTACTATTTCACCAAAATTATGCTAGATTGCCAATAAGTTTATTATGCTTGCTTGCACAGCAGAGGTGAGAGGCTATTGACAGGAGCCTGTAGTTTCCAGAGCAGGCTCCATGGAATGTGTTTATCCACCATGAATGAAGTCATCTTAATAGCTACACAGATGAGTTCCTCCTTCAAGTGACTCTGCAAAGGCTCTACATTCTAGATATTGCAAGGCCTTAGTAATTCTGAGTAATTCATGAGTAATTCTGAAAGGATTGCATACAAACATCTCAAGATGTATGGATATTTAGTTGAGAATCCAATAACCCTGTTGAGCCTGTTCTTTTTGGAATGAATTTCAATAACCCACAAGGCAGTTCCTGATGAAGTTTTCTTTGATGCCATAAGCTTTTGTGCAATTCCCTCACTGTATTTTCATATCCTTTTTCTAGATTTCATGTAATAAAACCCAACATATAATCATTCACTGAATTTCATGGATCATTTTTCATGTATCCCCTCTATTTTCATGTATCATTTTTCATTTTTTCATGTATCCCCTTTATTTTCTTGTTAACAAAATAATGTCATTTTTCCATGTAGTAAAATAAAACTCTATTGTGTATATACACTACCACATATTCTTTATTTATTCTTTTTTGGTGGGAAGCAAAGCTAATTTCTTACATTTCTTATTTATTATGGACACTGTTACAGTGAATATGGACATAAATTTATGTTGCATGCTGATTTTCATTTCTTCTAAAATATAACTATTAATTCTGTATTTGTGTTACATAGTATGCCTTTTTTTTTCTTATTTTTGGAGACAGGGTTTCTCTGTGTAGCCCTGGCTGTCCTGGAACTCACTCTGTAGACCAGGTTGGCCTTGAACTCAGAAATCCACCTGCCTCTGCCTCCCAAGTGCTGGGATTAAAGATGTGTGCCACCATTGCCTGCCTATAGTATGTCTTTTTAAATTTTTTTCAAAGAACCTTTCTATTGACTTCTGCCATCGTGACACCATTTTACATTCTAACCAATGGTATATAAGAATGTCAACTATTTGTCAGTTTTAGTGCTAACATTTATTTTTATTTGTCTTTTTGATAAAAGTTATTCAACTGAGTAGTTGAGATTTTAAGTTATTGAAAGGATAATGAGTTTGAGCATTTTAAGAATAATTTCATTGATTATTTTCCCTCTGCTTTTACTAATATCTATTTGGTTCAGTTTATCACTTATTAATGTGATTCCTCATGGGATTTAAGATTTTATTAATTTGTATATTTGGATATTAATACTCTACAATGAACATGTGGCAAGATATATTCTGAAGACCGTCTTTTCAGTCTGTCAATTCTTTACTTGCTGTATACAAATTTTTGAGTTTGGGACCACTCACTACTTTTCAGTTTTTACTCTTATCTCTTTACCATTAAGTTCTTTACGGGGACTTTTCATCTATACTGACTTTAAGCATTGTTTCTCCAGATATCTTTTCCCTCATTTGAAAGGTTTCAGGTCTAGCACTATGGTATGCAATGCTTCTTTGTGGATTTTTTTTTTATGAATAAGAAATAGCTAGAACTGTACATGCAAGTTGATCTATTCTTATCAGTTTCATCTTATAATTTTTGATATTTTTCAGAAATTAATGTTTAAATTTGTTGTTTCCACATCTTTCTGTTAAAACTCCCCCTTTCATCTTCCTCTAAGCTTCATAACCTCTTCTTATATACTTAACATTATTACATCTATTGGTATATTTCAGATGACTTATTTCTTAGAGAGAAAGATTTCTCAACTCTTAGATAACATTGACTACTTACAGCTCTTCATCTAGAGGCAGGTCCTTGTGAAATTTCCCCATTATATAAATAAGTTGATTGGTTTTGTCATTTCAGGTATTGTGCTTCAATCCACATTGTTGATAGTTCTTGGGTGCTGTTTTCCTGTCACGTAAAGAAGACAGTAACCTAAAATGAGTGATCATTTGTCTCTTACAATACTTTCTCTCCACCTTCAGTGATTTTCCCTGATTCTTAGGTATATGGATGGTAGTGCAGATGTACCAAACAAAACTTGGTACACACATGGCATTTTATTTTTTATATACTTTTACTAATTTTGGATCTCTGTATGCTAATAAATGAAGTTTATTTAATGAAGGGTGAAGGCTACGTATATCTATGTAAATAAAGATAAATGTTTAGAATAGAATGAGTGCTGTATTGATTTAGGAAAATCGCATTACTAGGTTCTTTTCTATGGCCTATGGTCTCTTCAACCACGTGTAGTTGACAAGGCTTACAACGCTAGACATGAGTATCTTTATATTGAGGTGTTCATAAATCTAATTGGATATCTGTTATTTACTTCCAAGTTAAAAGCAACACCACTCAGGCATTTGGATATTTTTGCTGAGCTGCTGTTATGGTGGTTTGCAGGCTTACCAGCTGGGTAAGACTCTTGATTAATTTCCTCCTGAGGCAACTGTAATAGCACTTTCAGATAGTATGTGGAGCTATCATTTGGGTAGGAGAGTTTATGTCAGAATGAAATGAAGTTGTATAGATCCATGTCTGAAGTATGTGGTGTCTTAAGCCATAGGGGCTTACTTTTAAGTTCTTAGAGACAAGGTAAGCAATAACCTAAATTGTTAGGGAGCCACTTAGAAACCCTGTCTAACAACTCAAAGGTGTGTTTCTCTTGCCTACCACTGGTGTGTATTTGGGTAATCTATGTCTCATGGGGGAAAATAATTATTAACTTATAATGTATAATTCTATTTAAACACACACATATATACAATATCCCCTTATAATTTCTCTCAGGAAGTCTTAGTATTACTTGTCTCTCTATTCTTTCTCTCCTTCTGTGTTATACTCTTTTCTATATCTCTGTTGTTTTTCAGTCCCTATATGCCTTTGACAACATTTTTAATATCAGATTGTTGTGGCTATGTACATTTTTAAAAATACATTTTCTATTCTGTTCCTTGGTCTTGTCTGATTCAATGGTAGTATCTTTTTTTGTTGTTGTTGTTGTTATTGTTACTATATATCTCAGTAGAATAATTTGACTTGAGTATCAAGGTATCTCCAGATTTTCACTTATTAATTAGAATTGTGTTAATTATGTAGAGTCCTTTGAGTATCTATTATCAACATGTGCACAGTTTTTGATAGTTCTATGTTAAATGATTAATATTTTGATATATTATTGTGTATATAAGTATATGAATGTCATTACTGATAGATTTTCTAAAATATAATTGCTTACAATCTGTTCCATTTTGGTTTTTGGTACCTATCTCATGATTAAAGAAGACTGTCACCTCCTTGTTTAGTATTTTTCTGGATATTTTATTTTGTAATGTTATTATTAACTGGATTGATTGCTAAACTGTTTGTACTCTCATTATTTGAGTGTATTGAAACACTTTACAAAGTACATATGACCTCTTCCATAAAGTCAGGTTCTATTGACTGAGAAACAATGCTCACAATAAGGGTATAAGGAGAATGAATGAGGTAAACATACACATAAATGCCTGTAAAATCCTGGAGTGCCATTGTCCTGCTGAGAGCATAAGGGTCACTGAGGCTACTGGACAGTACTAATGACATCTCCTATAAAGATGGGTTCTGTTATGCTCACATTAAAAGTTTAGGGAGAAGAGTCTGGGATAACCACCATAGTCTAGGCGTTGCAGATGTGTCCTGGCCCTATGATAGCATAGATCATCAGACTATTAGCTACATCAGTTCCAAAGCTTCTGATAGGAAAACACCATATGTCTCTTTTGTTGAGAGATAAGCCTGCATGTTAAACATTCCTGGTTTCCCTATGGCTCATCTGTGAGCATGAGGACGACATATAATCTATAGGAAGCCTTCATTGAATGTCTAATTATTGTGGTCTGGAGAGATGGCCCAGCAGTTATGAGCACTGGATGTTCTTGCAAAGGACCCCCTTTCAGTTTCCAGCAACCAAATGATGGGTCAAAGCTGTCTGTAATTCTAATTCCAGTGGATCAGATGGACTTTGGGGGTCTCTGTGGGTACAAGGCATAGTTTTGCTTTGTATAGGGATATATAAGTATTTTTGAGTATGGAACTGAAGTCCTTTGACTCTGTACACAAGATTGATATTACTGGACAGTTTTATGTTTATATTCTGCAGATACCCTCATACTACTTTCAATGATGATTAGACTATTTTAGTGTCCTACTAGCACCGTATATGTGTTCCATTTTCTCTGAGTCTTTACCAGTATGTATATTCCTCTCCTTCTTGTGAATTTGGTTTCTTTGTTGTTTAAGGAAAAGTCTCAGCCTGACTTCAAAATCACTATATAACCAAGACTGGCCATGAATTCCTGATCATCTCTCTCCATCTCACAGGGATGGTACTTCTGGTATATACCACACTTACCAGAAAGTCCTGGTTTTCTTTAGCATAAGAATTTGATTGGAATGATGTGAAATCATAACCTAGTATAACTAGCAAGACTGATGGTCTTTTTGATGTCATTTTGTTGTTGTTACTGTTTTGTTCATCTTGATTGATTAAGAAATGTACTTGTGTATAATGCTGTTTCTAAATTCTCTATTGAGGTAAGAATGACCTTGCACTTCTAATCTTGCCACTACCTTTTGAACATGGGGATGTCAATTAATCTGGCTTGTTTAGGGTTAATGATTTTATATAATATTGAAGCTCATCTACATTTCCTTTATATTTCTCTGCTTTAATCTACCTGTAATTGAAAATTATATTTGAAAATTTTCATTATACCCAAGAGATTCTGATATGTTTGTATTTTTAATTTTATACAATTCTTGGAACTTTTAAGCATTCTTCCTATATTCTACTACTGGTCAAATATACTTAATAAACATCTACAGAATACTCTAAACAAGCAATGAAGTAGTATTATTTCCTATGGTGTTCACGTACTGAGACAATATCTATGCCCACACACTTATGTGCAGGTTAAGATTTTGCTATGAAGCATGGGAGTACATTTGTTTTGCATTTCTTTTTAGCCTGTTTGGTATTGGTTCTTCTGATAGAAGAAATTTTAAGGAATATTGCTTTCTCTATGGATCTTTGTGTTGTTTGCCATTTAGAAGGGAATATAGACTATAAACAGAAAGTTGGTAATATTACTCTATCTTCTTCTCTTTTTATCTCTACATACTTTACATGGCCATAAGCAAACTTTTTACTCGCATGCCTCAGAACCTAGCACCTTTAAACAGTTGACATTCCCTACTGTGAGAGTGAGAGTAGTGCCAGCCTATTGTTCAGTATAAATTTCCATTTGGTGGGACACTTCATTTTTAACTCAAAGATTTTCTCCTTTCATTAGATACAAACTATACTTCCAGTTCATATTTTGTGCACAAACTCTTGGCTAGTTTCTAAGAGTTGGGGGCACAGGGGAAAAAACTTTCTTTACAAATAGAGAAGCTTAGCTAACCGCTCTGCACAGTCTATCTATAAGTGAATGAAAAAGACCAAAAAAAAAAAAAAAAAAAAAA